>OMLM01014437.1:16186-70898 GCA_900302695.1 Helostoma temminkii
GGAGGATTGAGGAGCAAGGATTGATGGAATTCTATTACTCCATGATAGATTTATTATGAAGGCCTGAGTGGACTCTCTGCTCCACTTTGTCACTCACACTAATCAGCGAAGGGCAGGGAGGGAGGGCATCTCATGCCCCCCTTTGTGTCCCCCCACTCCGACACCCCCTTTTTCCCCTCCCCTGCCCATCACTAAAGACAAGGTTAGCAGTCATCTGACAGGCAGACGCGGCGGGTGGCCATTTTGGATCCCTGTGAGCCGAGAGATCGCCGTGGCAAATGCGCCAGCTGAGCTCCCCTGACCTCCGGGGTGAGCCCTTCATTTGTTTATTAATGGAGGGCCATGTGCAACACCATAAGGGCGGCGTGTCATGTGGAGATCAACAGTCTTCGCATGGCAGTCCATCCTGACTGCTTGCTACCTTCTCTCAACCCCCACAAGAGGACCAAAACAATTTGTAAACACTTAGCATGGTGATGAGGCACTAGGTCATGTACCCCTTCAGTTTAGACTTATATATGAGATGACAAGAGGCTGGTGAGGGGACTGTGGTGCATGGTCAATTGATTTTTTGTGCTTACATGTTCTTAGATAACCAGGTTAGTTTGAGTTATCTGTAGGTAAAATACAATATATTTAAGTCTGGCTCATAATAAATGTAGCCATTCATATTCAATTGAAGGTGAGTCCTTTTGTGTTTGCTTTTGTTTTGTATTTTGAATGATTTTGTTTTATCTGCACCTGGAGGATGTCTGATTTTCAGTGTCTTCAATGGCAGTGGTGAGTAGTTGTGTCCCAAAATGAGAAAACAGAATAATCCAACAATAACAACTGAAAATAAAACTTTGAACTAATAATTAGGATTAACCCAACTAGATTTCTGCAGGGAAAAGATAATTTATTGGTGACTTTTAGTTACATCTATGTTTGTACATATAGGTAACTTAAATGTGCAGACTTCAGATGACTCAACTAATGCAGCTATGGAAAATATGCAACGAAAGAAAAGAAGGTTGAGTAGGATGCAGAACTTTGCATTTGAAATATAAATATACTAAACAATACTAAAGACTAAATCTCTCTCACCTTAAAAGACAAACAAACAACTTCAACCAAGCAACGTGAGGGCAACTGAATATGGGAGAAATATAAAAAAAATGGCTGCTTTATGTTTACAAGCTTTAACCGGGTTACTGTGGAGCACACAATACAATCTTTCAATAGACCCTTTGTTTTAATCCATGATTTTAGAGTCAATACTGCAGCAACTGTTTTGTGGGAGATCAATTTATCCACTTAAAGAATTTGTTTAGTAGGTGGAACTGGTAGATCAGGCAACGATTTCAAGAATGTTTTCTACAAAATAAAAGCGATTCGATCATCTGTGTTTGCATGTGTGTTTTTCTACAAGCAGACTAGCAGTGTGTGTCTGTGTACCTTCGTAGAGAGATCACAAAGTCATTATGCTATGTGGGTTTGATCCCTGGATTAGTGAGACAGACTGAGAGAAGCTCATTGTCATTACATTCTCAACAGGCTGCTTGTGTTTTCTGTTTACTCTCCTGTTGTCTTAAGACACTGTCTTTAGTGCTGAAAGATAGAATGGTCCAGCAGCGGCTCATGTTTGTATTCCCAGGACTGCCACGTGTGACATACTAAGTAGTACTTCAGACCTGATAGAGCTCAGTCCTGTGTACGTGTGTTTGTGTGCTTGTGTGTGTCCATGTCAGTAAAATGCATGTGGGATACAAATGGGATGTTAAAGTGTCAGTTACTGTGTACGTGTGTTCCAATTCACCTGTACAAGTGTGTGCACCTTTACACATGTGTTGTATTTAAAAATATGTATCCAATGTGTGTCTAAATGCATATGTACTGTAAATTCATATTGTACTGTATCCAAATGCTTTACTTACTATCAAAGTTCTCAATATGCAGAATTACCAAAAACAAAATAAAATAAATAAATATATATATTATTTACAGTGCGTTATAGCTGGTTGAGAAGGCTATGTTGCATCATTTGATACACTGTTGGGACAGTTTTAATAATACATCTAAGAAAGTCATTTTTTCAAACAATATTGACGTTTTATTTAGGTTAAAAAAAAAATTTCAGCTCCCTTTGTCATCTGTAAAAAATGCTGACAAGAAAAGGTTACATATATATTACAATGCAGTTTACATCTTTCATGTTTTGTAGTAAAAAGTAACTTAAAACTGAAGCAGTCAAGAAAAGTTTAGGTACATAAAGCAGTACTTGAGGTCAGTCAGGGAGGTGGCCATGGGTGGCACAGGCCCCTTAAAATGCCATCCCTTTCCATTGTCAAAAAAGGGTGGTGAAGTGATTGTAGAATATTCATTTTTTTAATCTTTAATGTCTAGATGCAATTATATTTTAATTCATACCTACAATTATTTGGGTGATGGTAACATTGCATCAAGCAATAAGCAACATCACCTCTCCGCACTGTTTATGTACATTGTGTTTATGATGATTTGAATTGCAAACTGTCTTATTGTCATGATATCAGTCCCTGTTCTTTGAGTGTGTGTTCCAGTCTGGCCATTAAAAAAAGCAAGACATGACCTGAACTTTCCATCACTGATTTAATCTAAATTATTTTTACAAGAATTCATTTTCAAAAAAAATTCAATTTTAGGTTCATATAGCTGATCATAGTAGTTGCGAAAGTTAAAGTTGAGCTTTCAGGAGAATGATAATGGGTTAGCTGAAAACTAAATCATTGCATTGCTTAGTTGCCAGTCCAGCTACTACGAATTATGTTACGTTGCAAGGTTTAAAAGATGTACAGCAAAAACAATAAATTACTCTAGTTGTTCCACTACTTTCAGAGGGGTTACAAATACACAGCAGTTAAGTTCTCTAATCTGAATCTTAATCATACAAATAAATGATGAATGCAACTTTTGCAACAAACAATATAAAATCTACCTGGTACAAAGATAAAAATGTCTATACATTTTGAATCAATTTTGATCTGATTGTTACTGTTTGAAAACAGCTTGAAACCAGTTGCGCGTGTGTGTTCCATAACTAAATATTTACAATGCATTGTTTCTGTTTACATAGTTGATCCATATGACATCTCATCTGTCTTTTAGTCTTAATGTGGCCACATGTGTCTTCGACCACCCCTGGTCATGTTTTGGATGATCATATCTTTATACATATATCTTCTCTAAACTGTGTATTTATTTAATCGAATTATACCTATACCATAATAATAATTCCAGATGTTATATAAAGTTTGACCACGATGTCTACTATGCGTTCTCTTGTCTTGTGCGTTGTCCTTACAAGACAATAGAAATGGGCCTGTAAGGCATTTAGTAATGTGCCACTTGTTTGATGTACATTTGCCAGTCGATGATTGGCTCTTACCAAACGTCACCACATCCCCCGGGTGGTTGTACATTGTCTTTCCACTCTTCCACTCTCGCTGTTTACACCCATGCGCCTTTGATACAAATGTCTATTTGTTTTCTGAGGCCTTGGCCTTGTATACCATGAGGCAAGATAAATATTTTGAAGCTTCATAGGCATAAATAATTGATTTATGTCACACAGCAAAGCACGACATCCCCACTTCACACAGCTTCAGCAGTGCTTTGTTTTGCATTGGAGTATAACTGAGAGGACAATAATGTTTACCCTGGTGGTATCGCAATTAGCAGAAGAAAACAGCTGCATACATGCATCTGAGGCTGTGTTGAATTAAAGAGCGATCGTGAACAAGTACAACTCTGGCTTTTGTTTACATGTGGTGAGGGAGAACAGTAAACAGAACTGGGTGAGATGGGTGAGTGATACAGTCCCCCTGATGGGAGAGCTGTAAATTGATTCACACACGCCAAGATGGTCCAGCTATGTCTGTGTTTTTGTCTGTCGTCTGTCTGTGTTGTCTGTCTCGTTACTCATTCTACTGTTTCTTCTATTATACATTTCTTTCACAGATTTGTCTCTGTCCTTGCAGCTTCTCTTTGCATGCCCTGTTTTTCTGTCTCTGTCCCACACACACACACACACAGTCACACAGAAATTCTCATTACCTCATTAGCAGAGGCAGCTCTCATTTAGCTCTTTAATGACGGTTCTAGATGAATGGGCCTGGTGCTGATCCCAGTGCTGTGACTGGATTAGTGATAATGACTGATCTGGGAAGTGTGACAGCCTCATCTCAACTCTCCCCAGGTCTCATCCTCTAGCCCGGGGCCAACTAAAGTGAGGTCCACAGGCCAAGTCTGGCCCTTCACACAAACCCTAAGAAAATTACCCCTGTTGAATCTCTGCATGAAAAGTTGAGCCGTGGTAAACCTATTTCACTGTGCTTTAGTGCGTGAGAGGTATGATTTTCTGTACCAAAATTGTTGTCCAGCTTCAATTATTTAGGAAGGTTTCACATTTTGTGCATATGGTCATGGATTTTCTATGTTGTCTGGAAATTATACCGCACCACTCTTTGCATTTTATTCTGCTTTCTATTTGTTTTCTTTAGAGGTTTTTATGTTTTGAAGGTACACCTGAAGACAAAATAGCTGTGCTATAGATGTTGTAGTATGTAATATAGACTGATGTTAAATACTGTACCTGTTCCTACAAAAATAAATGTTAATTGTATTAAAATGAAAGAGAATTTTTTTTCCCCAGTTATTCTACCTTGATAATTGATAATAATAATCTTAAAATTTTCATAGAATTATTTTAAGTTTGTTTGAAAACATTTTCATGAAAAGGAGAACATCTTTAGGACATAGGAGAAACTCACAGGGAATAACTGTGTGGCATCAAATCAGAGAGACCAATTTCACTGATATGCACCCACTTCTGTTCATCTGTTCGTCTAAGATCATGCCACACTCATATTGTTACCTTCTGCCAGACAACTGAACAATCTGGACCTGGATTGGATCTTTTTTCTTCCTTTTTGTGTCTTTACATATCAAATATGTGAGTATGCATTTTGACATATGCAGCACTGTGCGTGGAGAAAATCATTCCCTCATTCACAGCTGTAGGGCCAAGCAACGATAATTTTCTCTTCTGCAAAAATGAGGAAAAATGCAATGTTTACATGCATGTTTACATGACTTTTTGAAAGCAATATATCATTTCAGATTTACACACTCAACATTCGGGCACTCAATTAAAGTGGCAGACTGTATTGGACTATATAGTAAACAGGGAGACATTTTGGACACAGCCTATATAAACAGATGCATAACACCTGAATATTTCTACAATGGTTACTGTTGATCCCACCATGATGCCTGATTTTTAACCCTAAGGGCCCAGCTCCATCACCTACTGTCTGCCTCCGGTCAGCCTCCAGCATCTGTAGACCCAGGGCCTCCAGTCTAAGACCACAGGGAACTGGGATATCTGTCTGGAACACCCAGCAAGACCACTGAGACACCCTGAGAGCTAGTCAGGCTTAATTCGTTAGGGCTATTATGGTGTTTGAGATGTGTGTAAAGATCTTACTGGATCAGACTGGCTAGGTACCACTCAGCACTGAGGTTGTTAGATTGCTCATAATAAACCTTTTGTTGGACACATAGTTGCAAGAAAAAGTGGAAGTAGTTTTCTGCATGAATTAGTCAAAAAATGCCATCTAACATTCATTAAATCACAAACGTAGACAAACACAATGTGCTCAAGCTAATAACACAAAACAATTGTGAGCTTTCTTGTTATTAGTGAGCACAAAACAAACAATACAAGTTCTGGTGGAAACGTTCACCCCAATACGTAGTGTACCATGTTCACTTTCTCTCTCAACTCAACTGGGAAAAGCTTTTGTGGACTGCTGAACATGTAGCACTATGTATGATGTACAGAGAACGTGTAAGAGAACCTCATACCAACATAACAACATCATCTCAGTAGTGAAGTATAGCAGAGGGAGCATCATGATTTGGGGCTGCTCTGGCCTGGACAGCATGCCACTGTGGTCAGGAAAAAAATAAACTATATGTATTTTGTGTGTGTGTGACTGCGTTTTATTTATTATTGTTATCAGATCTCTTTGTTTGAAATGTTTTCAGCTCATCTGCAGAAGAGTACTGCATAAGTGAAAAATGGGCCTGTCTCTGAGTCCCTGTATCTATGTGTGGTGAAACCTAGACGGGCTACATAATGTAATACCCCCTCCCCTCATCCTCCCCCTCACGTTACCCCACAGTGTGTGTGCCCAAGGCAGTGGGCGCCCTGGCTCCTGTGACTAGTGGGTTTGCTCCCTTCAGCAGCACCACTCATCTCTCTCTTTAATGTCATTTAGCTGCGGGGTGGCCAGCGCCTCACTCTTCCATTAATCCCATTCCAAATGCCATAACATTTCCCAAAAAGCCCCTGCTTCTTAAAGCCGATAATTAGAATGTCTATTTAAAGTTCACCACTCTCTCTTGCCGTTATCAATTAAAAGCCGTTTAAAGGAGATCGGTGGCAATCGTCAACAAATTAAATCTCTTCCTCGCTCTTTGACGTTAAGTCTAGAATGCGTAATAGGGGTCAAAAAGGCTGTCTAAAAAGAGAACTAAATTTGAAATTTCTACACAGATCTGGTGAGTTGGAGAGCTGCTTTAATTCACTGTAGGCCCACTATGTAGAGACATTTTTGGAATGGCTATATCATCATGTGATATAATTTGATGAAAGGAAAAGTTAGATGCAGAAAAGAGGCCAAGTGAGATTCAGATTAACATTAGCATAGCTTACAGTAGCAAAAAAAAACTCTACTAAAGTAAGTTGACCTTAAATCATGCAGTAAACACACAATGTAGTTTTAATTAGATTAGAAATGATAAAAAAATCCTAATAAAAAGCTTCACATTCTTCTCCCCTCTCATTATATTTGTGCAGTGAAAATGAATGACTTGGTGAATGGCACATGCTTTTCATGCATCCCTTTGGTGAGGATGAGTGATATAACCATGAAGAAAGAGTTTTTGGCTTTCCCACGAACATTTCTTCATCACATTTCCAGTCATAGTCGCATTAACGTGCATGTGGTTTGTTGCATGATTCACAGGCTATCAAGGCAAAACATTTGCTTTTAGCTGGAGCCAAGATACAGAAGTAATGAAGTCAAAGAGAAAATGTATTTTAGAGTTTTTCATTTGCAGGCGTCATCTCATTACTGGCTGACAATGATACATTAGTGTCACACACAGGAAAAGGATCATTTTCCAATGGAAGCCCAAACCTTATTGTTGGGAATGTACCATCTGGATCTCAAAGAGCTTTGCTCTCACATCTATCTTCTCTGGGATAACACAGGAGTCATCACCAGGAGGCAAGACTGATTGGTGATGAATTATGTATACTTTTGGCAAATTGTGATATTTGTCAAACATTGTGATGCTGCATATGACATACCCAAATTAACAGCATGACCATGTGGAAAAATAGCATTTTAAGCATTTTGTTATTGGATATGAATTTGATATGTGTAAAAATGCTCATTTTTAGAGTTTGTGCATGCACTCCTTTTAACCACATCCACATCTTCTTCACATTAATACTGCAAGTTGTTTGTGAATAAAATCCTCTTTGCAGGCTAGGGTACAAGCAAAAGTGTAAAAAAGTCAACATATTATGATGTTTGATGAATAACGTTTTGTTGGCTATGCACATCCATGCAAAGCCCATTATATTCGATGTCGCTCACAGGGGCACACAGTGTCCCCTTGTTCCTCCTACCTCTGACAGGGTGAGCCTGAGGAGGTGTGCCCTCTAATAAAACATTTATATCCAGCGAAACAGCATGTCCAGCTCCAGCCACAACACAGGCTTTGACACCGGGGGTTCTTTTGAAGTTAGCCTCCAAGATTTAGAGGCTTTTCTAAGGGGGGCCCATTGTTCAGTACTCTCCTCCCTTCACATTCCCTCCCCCTGCATCAAGAAGCTCGCTGCTAAAGTCTCACAGTAGTCTGCAGCTACTTCAAAAGATGCCCCACATGAAAGGGGCCTGTTTGACCCCTGCCCAGTAAGTAGCAACTAAATTGGTAGATCGAAAAGTGGGGTAATTTGTATCAACTCAGTAAGTTACTATGCAGCCAAACAGGAAGGTCATGCCTTAATGCCATGGCCTTAGCCCCAGCCCCATAGCAACAAGACATCAATGTAACATCAGTTCCCCACAACACCGGCTTGCACTCTCTCAAAATGATGCATGTAAACAAGGCCCAATTGTGGCGAGACAATCAGCCTCCAATTGTGGTGCATAGGCATGCAAAAGGAAGCAAAGTGAGGACAGGAAGTGTGTGTGCTGCTCTTCTTTTCCAATGCTGGCACAGGACAACTGTCCTGCTTAGCCTGGGAGATCATTTCTGATAATGGTAGGCTAATGATGCTTGGACTGATTGAATTAGTCCCAAGGCCCATCGGGTCAGAGCCCCAGAGCCTACGAGTGAGTCACCTTCCCCCTGCAGCTTCACACACACACACACCCTTCTGGGAAAGGCAAAGATCGGTGTTTCCCCCCGGTCCCGGTTTTTACAGCTCAACCAAAATTCTCATGGCACTAAAATCAATGTTGCCATTGTTGGGGCCAAACGGCATGTCCTGACCATGGCCAATGCAAAGAATTTCAAGTGGCAGGGCCTGCTGGCCTGCTGGGATCTACAGATTTGATTATGAGGAAGGCCAACGTTGTTTTTCAAGCTTATCACATAAAGAGGGTCTTGTTCAACATCAGGACAATGGGACCTCTAAGTGGCATGTGAAACTGACCCGACTATGTGCAATAATCCAAGCCTTTGATTTGATTTGAGGTATTTGCAGATGTGTCGTCCTCCACATCTGCAAATACCTCCACTTTTCTGCACCCGCTCTTCGCCTCACTTTTTCTCTTCCTTTGCCAAACACTGATCCAGTAAGAACCGGTTTACACAACACGTACCTCACTCAATGAAAACAGGAGGGGAGAAAATAAAAAGGACTTTGGTGGAGAACAGAAGAAAAGGAGGGAAAATGTTGGGCACGCAGATAAGTTTGGCTGTTTGGCTTTTGTTGTTTGAATTAAAATAAAGGTTTCCTTCTCCGCTGTCACATTACATTAGTAGCAGCTGCGATGGCTGCTATCAGCCCTGCTCCTGGCTGCAGCTCTGTGTGGAGTGAAGCTGACGGTGTGTGGAAACTAACACAGGCACTGTGCTGTGACCGCGTCACCTGCAATCAGGCCTAGCAGCCAGCCAGATTAATCATGACAGTAGGCAATATTTCCAACATTATTAGAAGAGAAACCTAATATTTTGGGACATCAGGGATCCCAGTGCCGGTGTCCATCAAAGTGAGAGCCTTCATTTAATGCTCCTTGGATGGGTAACCCTGGCACTTAACCCCTTTTAGATATTCCATCTCTCCTCTCCTCCTCTCCACACAGACACACACAGAGGCACACACACAAACATGTATACAGGCTGATGGTTTATGATGAGGCATCCCTCCCAAACAGAGGTGATGCATTTTATTTCCAACACAATTTCTCCTCACCATTACGCCATGTTTTCTCAAAGCCAAACAAAAAATCATACACCTATATCTGCCCTGTAACATCAGTCCTATTTGCTGTGGGTTGTACAAAGGGCTACAGGGGTTAGTGAAAACAAAATGGACCTGCCACACCTGTGTATATGTGTGATTGTGTTTGGATGTTAATCTAATGTGTGCATGTGTGTTTCAATTACTTTGTATGTTATGGGCCTACACGTCTGTCTGGAATATCTTATTGTATTTTTATGTGCCCCCCTACTGCCACTTACTCTTTGTATATTGTTTATGTGCGACTGTATGAGCACTGATTTGGATTTGATGTGATTGTGTGTGGCATATAGTCTGTGCAGGTGATGTGACTCATCCCCACTCTTCATAAGGTCTGTAGATGTACACCATGTTTGCATGTGGATTAACAAAGGCTCCAACACTTAATAAAGTGTTGGTCTACCATATGCCCATGGCTTTTTATACTTTATGTGATTGTTATCATTGCATATAATTTATTTTTTTATGCTATTTATACATTTTATAATTTTCTCCTGCATATTTAGCCTGTATCTATAATTTCTATCCATTGGCCAAAGATTAATATTGTCTAATGCAAAGCAAATTAAACAAATAGTTCAGTATCAGTTCACAAACATCAAATTTCTTCACAAAATGCTATTTTTCTGGGCAACACGTCTTTTTAAACCCACATATAATTGGACTTGTGAATCCTGGTAATATAATCCTTATGAAAAAAATGTAATCATGCAACCAAAATGTATTTAAATTTCTAATGATTAGTTTAGAAAGAAAATACACTACTAACCACTTCACCTGCCAACAATATTCACTCACTGACCTATACTGTGCTTCCACAGTCTGCATACATACACTACTGTGAAATGCTGCATCAACTACAGAATGACATATCAATCATATTGATCTCCAGAATCGGTGCTGTTTATTTGCTTGTCAAAGAACTCAATTGGCAATCAATGCACAGTTAGCTTTGTCTTGTTCACTGACTGATTGTAGGCACGTGTGTGTTTCTTTGTGCATGTGTGGGAGTGTCCCCCTCATTTTCAAAGTCTTGTTCAGGCTAGTGACCTGTCCAGGGTGTACCCCGCCTCTCGCCCGTAAGCTGGCTGGGATAGGCTCCAGCACACCCGTGACCCCTGCGGGGACTCAGCGGTATAGAAGATGAATGAATGTTCAGGCTAGCTTGTGCCTTAGCTACATTAATATGGGGGTTGAGGTGCATAATACATACACCATGGCGGACCATCATTTGTTTAATTTGTAAGGCTCTGACATCATATTGATTTACCTATGCAAATAAAACTATGAATCTTAAACATTCAGTTTAAATGCATATCTATTCTTACAGCATGCAAATATAGTTAGGACATGGTTAAGCTTTAACAGCTTAGTTAAGGTCAGAGAAAGATCATAGTTGTACTAGTTATACAAAAAAAACAATTGGTCTGAGATGAAACATGCTTTTGCTCTGCTACATGAAGCCTTGTGTTATTCTCATATTTTTGCAAATAAATAAAAATATTCAAATTGGTCATAATAACATTTTAATAAGCTCAACACTGTAGAGATTTTAATTATGATGAATGCAGCCATAACTATGTTGAACAAGCTGAGGACCAGAAGATATGCAGTTTGCTACAGTGCTGCACACGTGGATTTCAAAGAGACTCCACTTAAAGACAATATTTTGACATTAATCATGTTACATCTTAGATTTTAAGAACTGCAGGAAGCTTGCAATGCTTTCCCCAGTTAACGCTAACCTTTCCCAGAGTCTGAATTTTTAAAATGTCCTGATTGATTGTGATTGGAGACAGTGAGTAAATTATTGGCCTTAAGCATAAAAAAATGCTCATGTTTACAAACCCCCAAAATCCCCCTTTAAATTGTACAAAATAACATAGATCATGTAATTCAGATTAATTTAGTTTGACTGCAATTCCAAGGAATTCTGGGCTATGTTGGACAAAACAACAGGTCATTAGATCATCAGGATCTGGTGTTTGTAACAAATTAATTATGTTTATAGCAATGGACCATCATGAGAACTCACATTAGTGTAGATGCCTCATGTGCGTGATAATGACCAGTGGTCTGCTTGCTGTTGGAAACAGTGACTTCAGATTGGTCTGCCACTGTGTGAGTTTTCATCTGCTGCTTGGTCCATTCATTTCCCCAGGCTGCAGTGACACACACAGCTTCACACTCTATACTGCCATACATGAGCATATGCATGCCAGTATTAACACCCACACATATATAAAGATGTTCACACACAGGCACACACAAATAAATCCATTAGTCAGACAGTGAAAAGCAAAGTGCAGAGATGAACAAACAGAGTGTCTGAGGGCCCACGCACCACAGCGATAACCTTGGTGCATGACTCAATTCATGGAATATGCCCAGTCACATCAAAACATGCTCTTTGTCACCAGGGCCCGAAAAACATGTTTGTCATGTTGCCCTCTGAGGGTTATGTGTTCCCCAACTTTCAGGTCCAAGTATAATTATTCAGAATCTCAATAGTCACCATTCATCTTCTCTTATGGCAAATCATTGCCCGGAAGTGATCTAAACATGACCGCGGGAACCTATCACAGAATATTTGAAAGCAAAGCGGGGGAGTCCAAGGGCATAATTCTGTTGTGAAGGGCTAATGCATTCACACCCACACAGATTGACTCACCCTGACAAAAGAGGCTGTGTTGTCTATTCTAGGCAGCTGGGCAGGATGGCGAAACTTGGAATCCTTTGTAGGCCGGAAGAAAAGTCGGTCTTTGTCAGATTTTTACAGAGTATATTTTACCATACGCCTTTGCACGGTTGGTCAAGCATTCAACGTTGAAACAAGGCTAAAGAAAGTTTGCATAGATTAGCAGTGTTATTGCAAATGTTGAGCCCACTTATGTGTTAATCAAGGCTTTTTGAAATGCAGGCCTTGTCTGTTTGGGTATTTTTTTGAAACAGTCTTCTGACATCGAGGCTGTTTATCTTTGTGAACTGCACACTGACAAATTGTGAATGAATAAATGTTGTTAGCAAGAGTGAAAATAAATCCAAGAATTACCACTTGGCCTTAAAGCCAGTTAAAAGAACATTGCAGTTTTGTTTCTCTTTGTCATGTGTTAAGAGTGGGATTCTGAGCCAAACATAATTGCAAATTGTACAAAGTCACTGAAAATGAACAGCAAGTGAAAGCAAAAAGGAAAATTTTGTTCATATGTTCCCCCAGTTATTTATTATTTCTGTTGAATTTGTTAAGAGACAAGTGAAAGAAGTAACCCTGCAATACTGCACCTTCTATACACCTTGTGTGCTCTGCTAGCCAAGTTTATCTTTAATATAAGGCCACACTGGTGTTACATCCAGATGTGATTTTTGATCTCATCTTCCACCAGTTGTCAGGCTTTTGGAAAATGGCTGCAGGGATTTCTTTTCATTCAGTCCCTGGTGCATCAGAGAAGGTGCACACTGAGGTTGATCCACATTGCTGGTAACACATTTACATTGTCAGATCACTGTACAAAGTATCCTCCTCTTACAAAAACTATACATGCTCCCATCTTCTAGACATTTAGATTTACTCAGTGCAGCTGGGACGTGAGAAGGTTCTGACCTGAGAAGAGGTCAAGGTCATGGGAGCCAGAAGTGCAGCTCAGTGCAAATGTTCAGCTTCCTGTACGGCTACTCTTTACAACACTGTCCCCTCTGTGTATACTTATTGCTTGTAGGTCAGAAACTTTCCATTTGTCTGTTGTCTTGAATGCACTAATAGATAGGGAGTATTCATGCTGCCAATCAAAATGAGCCTTTTGCCCTCGGCTGGGAGGAGATTGTTGCAGTAGCACTGAAGCATCCTGTTTAGTTATTCAATTACCATAAAGGCTTGTTACCTCAAAACAAGTTTATTGAGTTATAAAAAAATCTATTTTGCACAAAGAATGCAGAAATATGTAAAATTTGAAACCCTGCCATTGCAGTGACCTTTGGAGTATTCTGACTGTCTAGTTTTAGATTTTAAATATGCAGTTAGACTTATTCTGCTACACAGAAAAGCCAATTTGCTTGTTTTAAAGCACAAAGAAAAGTAAAAAGAAAGAAAAGCAATGAGTAAAACCTCACACAAGTTTAACTGCTAATATGTCTCCATAATAGATATGTTTTCCCATGGTGTTCTGCAACAATTTTTCCCCAAATTCGATTAGCTTAATCTAATATTACTCTGAGCACCTAACATTTTTCATTGTCTCCTCTGTAATTTCTCCACAGACAAGGGGAAAGTGGTGTGGGGGACTTAAACTAACTGCACAGGTGTGTGTCAGTCTGTGGACCACAGGTGACTGTGCACATGTGTCACTGTGTACAGAATGTGTCTTAAGTGAGTCTTAGTTTTCCTCTGTGTGCTCTGTGTTTGGTAAGAAACAAAACACACTACTGGCTGTCATAATGCATTTAGCAGCTCTCATCCACTGTGAAATGTTTAGTTACTCTGTCAAACCTCTCTGGCTCGGAGCCCAAGTTGCAAATTAATGTATAGCTCCTATGCACCTTGCTTTTTCACTATCCAAAGGACTGTTTGAATAAGGCATTTGGGCAGCAATGGTAAACCACCAACAAAGTCTCAGCTGTTCTTAGCAGATACAATGACTGTCAAGAGTCTCGGCTGGAAGTGCTCATACGCATCTTTTCACGCACAGCTGAGTTGCATCAGTCCCACACACACAATTGGCAACAAAAAAGCAGACTGACTGTAACACCTTGGCTCTTGACAACATGATAATTCTGAAGACAAGAGACTTAATGTGAGTTCGAGTTTGAACAAACACGTTCGGTCTAGGATTGAATTCTGCCTTAGGTGTGAAATAAGGTTGTCTGTGGTCTGAAGAGGATGAGTTTATGTCAGCTGTTTCTCTTTAGTGTGATGACATACAATGTGTATATCTGAATAAACCACAAAATATATACACTGACTTCATTTTATAATAATTTCTCTGTTGTCAGTGCACTTATAGATGAGAAGCACATGGTTTTATCAAACATCCTCAAGTACTTATCCCTTCTTTCAGCTGCCTTATTATTAAATTAGACTATACTCTATGATTCGCTGTTCTTTGGTATAATGTTTAGGATGAAATGCAATGTATTACTGCTCTTGTGACAAAATGTACGGCTGTTGTTACTGCTGCCTTTTTTTACTTTTTCAAGTAAACTGGATTGTGTCGCCCCATAGATGTATATTGCACATTGACCAGTTTCATAGCTAAACTGAAACGCATGCAATTGAATAAAATTTAAGTCATTGTTACAAAGTAAAGTTTAAGACCTTACATACAACGATACAGCTCTGAGGAAGAAGCACAACTACGAGGGATAGAAGACACAAAGTTCAACACCAGTTCATGTTTATTTTGATTGGATTAATGGTTAGGATTAATTGTCCAGATCGGTTGAGAATAATCCAGCATTACCTCATATGATAATTCAGAAAAGTTAGTCTTCTCCAAAAAAGGTACTAAAATCAGATCACTCAGTGCAAAAAAAAAAAATCTTAGTATATCAATTGTTTTCACTTGTTGTGTTAAAATCTGCACAGAAAGTGCCAAAATTGTTTTATGTAATTTAGAGGAACCCAGGGAGCAATGTTGTTTATCTGTCATTGGGTAAGAACTGTTTTAGCTGAAAAGATGTTACAGACATATATAACACCCTCTTCTTCAAGTCATTGGCAACAGATAGATGCAACCTGTATGACGCACAATGACTCCTCTTCATCTGAAATTGGCCTGCATGGGGATGCAGGCCTCTTGGATAAAGTGCCATCACTTCAGTGAATATCACTTTGAAGAGACTTATTCTTGAGAAAATACCACATATATTGGATTTGAACTCGTGTTAAATTCAACCACATGAACTGAAGAGTTTCATAATGGTCCTGTTTAATGCACTGACAGAAACATGGACCTAATTTAAGGCAAGGCTGCTATCTCTTGTGGGCTTGTCACATGTTTCACAAAGTATATGAATCAACTTAAATAATTTAATAACTTCAAAATTAGATTTGTGCTTACAAATCAGAGAGAGAAAAGACTCAATTGTGACTCATTTGAGAGCTGGTTTGCTCAGAGCCACAAAGAGGCTTTCATGTTTTAAGATTTAAGATAGTCTTTATCGTCATTGTAACATGTACAACAAAAATTTCAAAGTGCCATCCAGTCAGTGCAATGCTATAGCTAAATGAAGTGAACAACAGACACGACACACACACGCTTTGATTCATTACTCTGAACCTGATGGCAACAGTTCAAAGAGTGAATGTTCAGACTGTAAAGTATCCTTAATGATGTTCTGGGCTTTTATAGAGTTTAAAGCAACTTTTTGACAATGCTTCTAGTGTCACAAGTTATTGTTGGTGTACAGCAAAGTCAAAATGAACAATCAGGTAATTTGACTGGCAATATAATATTTACTTAAAATGATGAAGTGCAGCATCAGCACTGCCAAATGGCTCCTGATCCAGCCTCATTAGATTCACAATCCATTGTGCATACTTTTACATATTACATTAACCTGCATTTACACTGATAGGATATTCAAAAGCCATATTTAAATGGGCTAAAAATCAAATGTTTACTGGACATAGTTTTAGAGTTTTATTACAGTTTACAGTACCTCAGATCAGATAAACTGACATTGTTGCCCTGGGTGAGAGGTAACATAATGTAAATGATTTCTCAGTGGAAAACACTGACTGGATCATCATTGGAAGCACAACATATGCACAGCAAAACAAACAGTACAACTGCTGAAGTCTCCAACACATTGCTTAAGAAGTTGAGGACATTTTTAGTTTTGTATATATATACTAAGAATTACCAACAGATTACTTTAATGTTGGTTATTGTTGTGGAAATGCTTGGCCAGCTAGGCACACTGTCTTATTTCACCACTTCATTTAAATGTGCAATATAAGTCAGTGGGTTTAAGCAAGAAAGAAAGATGAAACAACACAAAGTTAACAGAGAGTGTGTCTCATCTATTCTCTTGACAGATTTGGCTCTTGACCCTCTGTATCAGAACTCACCCATCCAGCTGTGTGGCAAAAGTTCAGAAAAAAAGACCCTAAGGTGTTTTCTGATTGATCCAGCCTAGAAACAATGAGGGCAGTGTGTGTGCACCATTGCCATCTCAGTGTGGGTCAAAGAGCTAGCCATCTTTGCTCCCGCTCCTGCAAACAGTTGACACATCATGATGAGTGAAAGGTGCGCAGAGAGTGAGTGAGCAGGAGCAGCATGGTGGGACTGATGGTACGTGACAGAGAGGTGGAGAGAGAGCTTTGTTTGGGTCTGTGTGTGTTGCAGCGCTGCCTAATTGAAGGATGTTTTAATGCCGGAGGATGGCAGGTTGGAATAATCATAGCTATTTGTTTACGCAGCAGACACCCCGATTGACTTTTAATGGCTACAGCCTGTGTAGTGCTTCCAAGTGCCCTGGTGAATTTGACTTTCATTACTGTGTGGAAAACATTCGCTCATCTCTTTTGCTTTCCTCTAGTGGTTTACATGAAAACACCAAATTCTGCACAATTGATGAGGCTGCAGGGTGGCTCGTTGGTGTGCAAGTTTTCTCACGACTGCAGAGTTGATACATGGGTTGCACTTTGTCTGTGTCTTTTTGTATAATCTTTCCAAACCTAACCTTTCTGATGGCAAGTACAAATCTTGTACAGTACGTGTTGTTTCCTCCCACCCTAACCAGTTGCGGCAGAAGACCACCCATCCTGAATTTGGTTCTACTGGTGGTTTTTTCCATTATAGGGAGATTTTCGTCTTCACTGTTGCTTAATTCTGCTTAAGGGGGATTTGTTGGTTTTTCTACATAATTCTGTAAGCTGTAAGCCTTGTGCTTTTGTTATTATTTGGCGTCATATAAATGAACTAAGCTGAATTGAATTGTTACAGTAGACGTAATGTTTTGTAGGAGTTTACCATGTTGTCAGATGTTTTGGCAAAAGTCCACTTGGCTTTGACTTTGGCTTAAGCGACAAAACAATCTCAAAGGCCCACTCTAAAATTTGTTCTGCATCTCAGTCTTTATTAGCCAGAAAAGTTGACTCAGCATCATGCTATGTGTGGAACATGAGTCAAAATGTTAAAATGTTTTCTGGATATTTGTTTGAAGTTAAGTAAGCATACTGTTGTGTTTTACTGTGCTAAATTTAAGAGAGGATTTGACAAACAGATTGTTTGTTTAGACTTTCCTCTTTTATTTCATGTAGCTTTTTTTTTTTTTTTTGGTGAAAAACTCTATCTTCCATTTCTTTTGGTCATCATTATGTTGTTGATTGAGTTTATTTTTGACAGTTGGCATATTTTAACATTTGGATTAACCGAAGTAATTTAGATAATTTACCTTTAAACAACTTTTAAACAATAAATACTTATTTATTCTTCTGTCAATTAATGTTGAAAAAACTGTTAAATACATGTTATAACCCCCATTCAATTTCTGCTTCCAGTTAATTAAAAATCAACAAATGTACCACTTTGTTTCAGAATGCAAAAGCCCAGACTCCAGGCAGTTATTAACATGCTGACTTAAAAGAGGCACCAGTTTATTCATTGAGAGATAAGTTTTGTCTGACCTTCTCTGAGGCTGTGTCAAGGGTCACATCACTAAAGGGGATTTAAAGATGGCTGCTGCTGCTTGTGCTGGTGCCTGCCTTCTCTTCGGCTTCCTGGACAGAAACTTCCTGTTTGCAGAATTAACAACAAAAGCTGCCTTGTTATCATTCATTATTGCTACCTAGCACATCTTCGGGAATCATGAAGCCAGGGTGACTAGGGGGTGAGGGGCAGCTTCTGTAATCTACATCTGCAGTGGGGGGTCAATTTAGCTGCAGTGGAGCCCTTTTTTTTACTTAACATTCCCCCTCAGTTCCTAATGGAGCATTGATCAGTTGGTGGTGGGTGGAGGGCAATGATGCTGTTATCCCCTTAAAGACATAATACATAGGGTGAATTCTGAGGCTCTGAGGGTGGACATTGTTGTTATGAGTATGTATGGAAACTGGCATATAATTAAATGAATGTGCACAACACTACAGTTAACTATGGAAAATACTTTTTTGAATGTTAAAATTTACACAATCAACTTAAAAATATATGATGGTCTTTGGGCTTTTGTTTGTAAATAAAAAAAACAAAACCTCTATTGTTGTCTATTTTATTGTAAAATAAATACTAATCTCACAGCAAAACTGCTGCAGGACTCTTTGATGCACACACTGTACTGGTGTTTAATTACATTAATATGCAATATCAGTCGTTAGCAGCTGTTTAATTATGAATGAAGATGTAATGACACTACCATTAATATTTAATTAAAGGGCAATAAAGTGTTATTTGGCAGCATTACAAAACTAGACACTAATAAAGGAATGTCTTTAGCCAGTAATTACTGGAGACAGAAGAGCCCTGTCTAACTTAAAATTTGACTGCCTGGAAAGGTAAATACAAAGGACACAAGGAGGTCAAAAGTGTGTATACATTCGTGTGACTACAGTGATTCACAGTTGCCAGGTTCTCTGTGATCAAAACTCATAGAATAGCTAATGGCACTAACGTAGAACGACCTGATCAACCTGCAGCAAATGTGTTCTTTGTGCCATCTTTGCTCTATGCAACCTGACAGCACTCTAACAGATATAAATAACAGGAAAAGGGATGTGAATGAGGTGCTATAGAAATGGTAAAATCCCCCTGGAAAACCCTGAATATCATTCCATGTGGTGACCTCCAGCCAGGTCAACAACTAACTGGGTCAACACAGTCAGCTGTTAGGGGTGCCAAAGGTTCAATACACTTTGTATTGACTACGTTTATTTCTGCCCAGTTTCCTTAATCTGTAACATTTGAAGAAGTTTTATGAAACATTATTCTAACTCTGACTTTTCATATCTACCTAATTTGATACAGATTCTCATCATAGTATTTTGTCCAGTAGGCAGGATTGCGTTCAAAGTTTGCCCAGGAAGGAATGCATGATGCCAGCAAGCACAATGCATTGCTTAGCAGCAGACACCCATGCGGTGACATTGAGATGCTAAAGCCGTAGCTTGTTTACACAAGTTTCTCCCTTTTCTCCTGTCTCCAGCCACCATTTAGTCAGACAATAGGCACAATGTGGTCCTCATCTGTGAGTGGGCTGGCCTGACAAGGCGAGCAGTCAGCTGGGGCACACTGGTTTGCTCTGGAGTGGATGTTTACATCAGTAGGAGGAAGCATTGTTTTAACCTAAAGGGCCATGATACACACACAACTTTGGAAGGCAGTAGAAATGCTAAATACTAAAACACACAATTTTCACTGCACCTTTAAATCCCTTTTCCTTCTAATTATTAGACTCACTTGAAGCCATTTAAAAACAGAAAATACAATTTCATCTTTATTGGTGAGCAAGAAATTTGCTCAGTTCCACAAAACCCAAAGTTATGTTCAATGACAAACATTTCAACAGCCAGCTCCAAAATTTGTATGCATGTTCATAGTTAGAAAACATAACAATTGGTTACTGACAAAAAAGTGTTTACAACTTACAACAAAGCAACACTAAGTGCAAACTCCTTCTGCAAACATCACTTTTTGACATAAGGGGAACACTACTTCCTGCATATTTAATGAACCTTGGACAAATTGTCAGGTTCAGAGTTGTCCATTAATTTAAATGATGTACTGTCACAGATAGTGGGCTGGCAAATTTATAAAAAACATTTGTGAACATTTGTCACCACAGGATATACATCCCTTCCACTCGATTCAATTTACCAAAGTTTATTTCAAATAAAATCTAGCATTCATGTTAGCATTTTATTCTTCTCTTTAATTTAATTGCACACGTAATAGCTGTATCATAGATGCGTACATCTATCAGCCAATGTCCTACAGACTGCAGGCCTCAGTGCTCCTTTGGCGTATATTAAGTCCAGCTAATGAGCTGGTCAATCTGACAAGAGGCGTCTGTGATCGATGTCCCCTTTGAATTGATGTGCTCTGCCAGCGAAGGACACTGACCCACCAAGAAATGTTGATGAAGTAGTTGCCTGGAAACTCACACTTCCTCACAGGCTGTGAGTAGCCTCTGAACGCTATGATTGTTCAAGTGTTCATTTGCAAGCTATCAGCATAATTTTACATATATTTCTACAAGTTAATAATAGATTGATAATAAATATTTGTTTTAACATAGAAGCAACATGCATTTTAATTCTTAAATTCTTTTTCAGCTTCAGCAGAGGATAATGGATGAATGTACATTTTAAGCAACCATTTTAGCAAAAATGCTCAAGGTTTGCACTGCATGCAGGCTGCACACAATACAGAGCAAATATGTAGTTATTTTTTATATGAATAATATTGTTTTCTTTATTATGTAAAACTTGACATGCACTTCAGCTTCCTTCATCTTTATCTAATCACTAACAATTAATGAATATCTCTGTTTTTTTGAATACTTTAGAACCCCAAGAAATACTAGGCCAAATCTGCATATAATAATAATCAGAAAATTCCCCAGCAGAATAATTTTGCATAACATTATTACTCAATGGCAGGGACTCTGATTTAGGATGAACCACATTACCAACAGGCTTCTCTTAATGCTAATGTATAAATCCTGGTATATATATCTGCTTTGACATTAATGACTAAATGTTACTTCTCAGCCTTGACGCAACAATGATCAAAAGTATTTCACTTCACTTTCCCCCCTTCTCTTTAAAAATTTAGTTCTGTCTTCCTTTTCCAACTAATATTGTGGATAAAAGATTTCTGTATGTCAGGCTTAAAGAGGGGAAATTATTCAGTGACTCTGGCAGAAAAAGTTTTAGAGGTATAGCAAGAAGGCCGGCTCTGAAGTTGTGGGAGTACTTTGAACTTGGTGTAATGAATCAAATAGTTTGTACTTGAATTATAAATTTAAAAAAATAACACAGTTACAGCTGCTACAATATGTCTGAAAGTTACAGTGGTTACAGATAAAAATGTGGATAAAGCCTGTATCTAATTTTCTCTTTTTTCTTTCCATCTTCCTTCTGGCCTTTCTGTCTCAACCACACATTAACCAATAAAGATGAAAAATAAATATAAAGCCAGTGTCTCACCCGACTTGTCTGCCTTTCTCAGGTCCTGTTCAGTATGCAGCGCGGGCAACAACTCAATTAACCAGAAGCCCCTAGCCATCACACCAGCAGGCTGCCTCATAATATTTCCCATAATGTTTCATCCAATTTGGAGAGTTTGACGTTTACCCCCTGCAGGACTGCAGCAAGAGACAATGACTGAAGGCAAGGGGGCACTGATGGTGATGGTGTGTGTGATTCTGGGATGGTGTGTGTGTGTGTGTGTGTTGATGAGAACTAGAAATCATTGCCCAGGCCTGCAGGTGAACATGTATCATAGCTCTTTTTCCCCAACAACTCCTGCAAAGTTTTGCAAGTGCAGGAACATGTTTTTCAAAATCATGTACATAAACTTAACAGTCCACAAAAAAGTACAGAGAGTATGTATATATATGTACGAGGAAGTGTGTAAAAATTATTTTGTGGAATATTGAAACACGCACTGCAGTGGTAATAGACTTCTAAGACGGGAGTGTTTATAGCACAGTACCACTGGATAAAGATAATGTTTTAGGAGAGCTTGCAGCCATAACACCCGCCACTCTGAAGCAAGACTTTTCACAAGCCATTGTAAGTCCTCCTGTCATTGGCATGACCCTGATTTTACCTCTCTACCGCCCCAACCCTCCTTCTTTCTCGCTGTCTTCTCCATTCTCATGGACAGAAGAGGACTCTGCAGCTCCTAAGTGATGGCAGAGGAGTCACCCCGGCGGAACTGATGCCCCCGATCAGCGATGGGCTGTAAAAGCATAAAGACAGAACAGGAAGGGGCAGAGGGGTGAGGGAGAAGACGGAAGATAACGCTGAGACAGCACTTTCCTCAACCCACATGAGAGAGGGAAGGCAGTGGAGGTAGAAAGAGGTAAAGAGGGGGAGGAAGAAGAGGGAGGGGTCTCATTTATGATTAAAAGATAGGCTAGATAACCCTGCAAGCCTGGCCCATCATTCTCCTTTAAAATGAGGTTCTAATGGCACCTGGGGAGGAAGGGGAACTTGTGCATCATTAACCAGAATCTCTGAATCCTTAACCCGGTGTAGGGTACCTCTCGCCTGGGGAAAAGACCACCTAACCTGCCTCAGAGCTGTGAATAATGGTGAGGATTGAGCCCAGTGTGAAAAATCTGTGGTCTAGGAATACATATTGTTGAATTTTCAAACTATGTGTCTGGTATAAAATCTGATTAAAGGATGTTATGTGTGCTGTGCAGTTGACTATGAGTGTATGCCATCACTGTCTCTCTTTAACGCGTCACTCCTAATGAGTAGGTGATTAACGATAATGTATCTCATTATTTAAAGCAGGTTTCATAATGACACACAGTGACACTAGAACCACTTCACAGCCCTGTTCAAATATGGCTTGTCACAGCTGGCTTCACTTCATCTGAATATTGATACGACGAAGGAAAAAAAACGTATATCCGATGTCATTTACAGTCTTAACAGTTGTCTCTTTTTCTGCATTTGTTTCTTCTGTAAACTGAAGTTTGTAAATCAGTAGTTTCAAAACTAGATGTTTCTGTTTTTGTCTTTTCTGCAGCTTTGGCTGAATATCTATCATCTTATGTGGAGCAGACTGTTTTAAACTAATTTCATCTGGATTCAATTGCACCACACAATGTTGTTTCCTGCAGCAAGAACACATGCTGATCAGTTTAGAGCAAAGTAGGGCTTATAATATTAACAGATGAGAAAATTATAATTATTAGAAAAATAAATAAAACTCAGGACTGCTTCAAGTGTAAATCTTATCTGAAGTATTTTCATTCCATATATCTGACAAATCTGACAACTTTATTTTATCAATACAGAAGTATATAAATAGGTGAATGAAATTAATCATCATATGCTACTTTTCAGTATCAGTATTAATTATGTTTCTACTAAGTGGCTGCACAACATTAACAATGTGACTAAACATCACTTGCTTTCCCTTTCAGTTCTTTTTCTTTATCAATCTTACATCTCCATCAGTGTCTTTCCACTTCTCCTCACATTGACAGAACATTGGCCCTTTCTACTGTCTGTGTAAAGGGCAAGGCCCTGCAGCCGTTTGCCAGCCCATCTTACAGCCTCGATCCAGAGGAATGCTAATAGTTTGCAACTTGACACGTTGTCTCTCCAGCACTACTCAAACAGGGCCAACCATCCTGAAACAGATACCATGAATGTTTCCGTCACTCATAGTGAGATATCAGTATCTTTATAGTTAGAAATTGTCCATATTTTACCATCCCTTATCCAGTTGCTCCCATAACTCTTGCTTTGCTGGGTCTCAAGCAACATATCTGTCTTATTTTGGAGCACATATCTCCAAAGTGTCTGAGTCTGAAAGAAGATACACAGAGGCGGCTGAAGCGATGCCACTGGAGGAGTCACACTGGGTATAACATCAATCATAATGTACAACACTTTCCATTTTTGACACACACACAACAGCTTTGGGAACTTGCTGCTATCATCACTTGCATTAACAGTTTAGTGCAACTTAGTGAAATATATCAACATACCATAAGAAGCCGATCTTGAAATTATTATTGTTGTTGTTATAGTTTTGTTTTTTTTAATTTATCTCTCCAGGTGCCATTAGAACCTCAGTAAGGATGATGTAGCTAGTGCTCTCTCTGTGGCTAAGTAACTTAATGCTAATACTTTTATTGCACTGTGTTCTTATTATTAATCTGTTTATCTGGAAAGCACAATTTACTGCTTGCTTGAAATGTTCTAAATAAATTACATTATTCTTACTTTATACGATATGCATACTGTAAATATCTTAAGTTGCAAGTTTTTGTATATGTCAGTGTATAGTAGTGATTATCATAGCTGGGGCCACAACAAAGACCTTTAGGCCTCTCAGTCTTTGTATTTGGATTATGCCTGTAAGTTAATTATACTGTTTCTATGTTGCAATAGACTAAATTCATGCCGAAGAGGTCAGTCTAATGCATTTATGTTGTCTTATGAAATACAGTTTTGCAGTTATCCTTTATCAGACTAGGCGTCATTAAGAACATGGACGTAGCAGGTGTTGCTCAGGTATTTGGTGCTACAACACTGTTAATGATATTTAAACAGTTCTAGACTGTTTCTCTTATAATAATCTGTAATTTGTGTGAATTAACCCTTTAAACAACATGCTTCAGGCTAGGACACATCATTACCTTAGTTACACCTGTGGTCTTAGTGTCACTTTTCATAGTCATAATGCCAAGAGAAATGGCAGTTACATTGTTGGTGTACTGCCAATAAACCATGGCTCAAGCAACTAGCTAATTTACACAATTTTTGGATTTATTTCTTTTAGTTAAGGTAAAAAACATTTTGTTCTTACTTGTGAATCTGAACAATAGATTTTACAACAGCAACACTGGTGAGTAAATTTTTTTTATAAAATGTATAAATACACCACACATGTAGAGTTACATTCTAACATCAACATGGTGCTCATTAACCCTGTTTGTGCTCTGTATGAATTGGTAAACACTAGGTTCAAAGATCTATTGTTTTAAAACACTTACATGATTCTAAAGATATTGTAAATTTTTTAACCATCTGGTTGTTTCATGGTGAAAAAGACTTTTCAACCTTCCCACCAATTATGTCTCTTATCGATGGAACATTAGCCGGCAAGCCGCCATTTTTGTTGAGACAAATACACCGTCGTCATTTTTTTAAAAAACACGAGGACGACGACCGTGTTTTTTTTAATCCATTTTTCATTTCTCCGTCACATATTTTGAAGTCTTTGGTGAGTCCATAGGCCGTAACAAGGGTAAGCGTTTTGTATAATAAGACTTTCCACTGTTTCCAAACGCTGGGTTATTATCTGAAAACAATTATTGTGCTAACCACTAATTCTAAGATGTGAGGGGCACAAACCTAAATGTGAATCCATACATTGAAAAACAACGCTTTCTGTGGCTAAATCCACTTATTCCTTAACTAAACTCTAGCTAACAAATGTAAACTATTAGCAGCTATTGTTTACGTTAATATCGTGAGGGTAAAAAGTTTCCTTAATTATTCTGTGATATAACATTAGAGAGCTAGCTAATGTGATGTTAAGCTGGCTAACATGAATTTTTAGCTTATTAGCTTTTTTCTTGCCGACTAAAAGGTGTGGCCCATTCACTATCTATCTTATTTAATCTGGTCTTTTTGACTGGCGTCATCATTGTTCATGGCCTGTGTCTTTAGCACTTAGAGTCCATGTTTTGTATGTTTTACATTTATTTTAAACTCTTTTGTGGCCTGATTTGTAATTGAACATGACAATTAGCAATATTAGATTGCTCCACATCAAGTTAAATTATGTTTCATGCATGTTTTCTGGACGTCTTGCTAACTGCCATGATGAGTATAAATTACAACAAACTGTACTGGATAAAATCAGATAGTTGCTATTAAACTTTATGTCATTGCTTTCTGTTCTGTTCATCTAGAAACAGTAATATAAATGTGATCACTATAGAAAAGCCTTCAGTGCCATAATATCCGGGTGGTCATCTAATAGGATAAACATAAAGACATTGTAATGGCAGTACCTGTTTTTGATGCTACTTAAAGCTGCTTAAAGTTTCTGAAGTTACCAAACCAAATGGTTGGAAACTTTACAAGATCACCTGAGATTCACTAGAGTAGATGGGAAGCCCAAATTTTAGAATCAGCATCAATGAAAACAGGGAGGAAACTGTTGAAAATAGCAGAAAACTGTGTGTGCTTTTGGTTTTGTGTGTGTCTACTAGGACACACTGCACAAGCTGTGTGTGTGTGTGTGTGTGTTTGTGGACTGTTGACAGTAGGGGAAAACCCTTTTAGCATGATCATAAAAGCGACATTTAACATTGTCACAACAACTGCTTAGGAAAAGCCAAGCATCCATTAAACAAGGGCAATGATGCACTACAAAGTCACAACCCCTCACCATAGCAGCCTGCCATCCAGCCAGTGGCCCCGTCTACATAACTTACAGTCTGTGTTGTGTACAGTTCCTGGTACACAGCAGCATGAGAGAGTTTTTCTGAGTGATTTCCAGTGTGAAGTTATGGTGTTGATTAGCGCAGTGACAGGTGCCATGATTAAAATGGGCGATAGTAATAGTGCAGCATTCATGCATTGACAACTTTGCTCTGCATGGCTTTGTGAGCGGTGATGTATGACACCATTAGGGTAACCTCAGGGCCCTGGAGGACACTTATCTCCCTCGTCACGTCCTTCACACTTCCCATTCTCCCTCTAACAAAAGGACGCCTGCTCCCCAGTCTGCATGCTTATGAACTGTGTGTGTGGTGGTGGGTTGGGGGGTACAATATGTCTGTGTATCTGTTAACTGTCCATCTCAGGCAGTGAACATGAATCCTGGTTTACGTGTAGTGTGTGTTTCATTATATCTGTGTATATGTCAGTTTGTAAAGCTGTGTCAGGTTTAGGCTTTATGTGTATTACAAAGGGGATTATAATTTTGTGATCCAATTCTGTTTTTTACTATACAATATACATACATAGTTTTATATAAGATGCACATTCCTGAGCTTAGCATTTCTTTGGTTTTGACGGTTTTAAAATTCTGCCTCTTTTTCCGATTGAAACAGCATTTTAAAAAAATATTTTAGCTTCTAGCAATTCTAGCAATTTGATGTTTTTCCAGTTTTTAAAGCTTTAAAAAAAAACATTTTCTTACCAATTTTTTTCTAGTGGCTCTTAGTAGTAGTAAGATGATGTGCTTCCTATTTTGGCATGGCAGGGGCTTGACAGTTGTTACAGAAAAAGCAATAATAAAATGTGGAACGGTGGTGTAGTGGTTAGCACTGTTGCCTCATCTTGAGTGAGTGTGGATGGTTTTCTGGCAGGTGTACACTTCATCTTGCCCAATGACAGCTGGGATTGGCACCAGAACCCCTGTGGCCCTTCGCAGAAAAAGCAGTTAATATATCTAATAATCCTATCAGTATTCTCATTTTAGGAGGAGGCCAAATATGTGTTTGGTTTGATAGGTGGGTGAATCTGCAGCGTGCATTTGATGCCAAGAGAAATAACTGTGTCCAATATGTGCCTCTGCAGACTATGCTCTAACATTAGATGCAAGTAACTGTTCAGACAGACAACACTTGGGAAAGAAACACAGCCCCTCATTAGTACTGTGTGATATCCAGATAATGATACATATTGAGTGTTAGCATTTACTCATATAAACCCTGGTTCCTGATCAATGAAATCGGGTCCATGTCTGCAGATGTGAGCTGCAATGGCAACCATTATCTCCTTCCATCTTTGTGATTTTTTGCCATATGGTGTGCCACAGGCAAAAGCCTCTTTCACTTGTGAGTCTGGCATTTGTTTACTAGGGATATCCAGCAGGTTACTGCATGTCTACTGCATTACATATAACTGTTTTAAAGAGCCCATGTCGAATCTTATGATGTGTCAAAATGTATTACGCTTAATACAGTGCTTATTCTGAGAATTAATATGCTGCCTCCAAATGCATCAGGTCTATTTGTGCTCACGGTGTCCTACAAAACGTAAGATAACTGTAAACACCTCTTCATGTTCATTTGGCCTGTCTGTCATGCTGCACTGGGCAAATGTTTGCAAGAACACCTCTGTAAACATGCACATCCTTGGGGGGGTCATCCAAGGGGTGGCTGACACCCAACACAGACCCGCAACGACTGATACGGCAGTCATGTCAACGGAAGTGTAAGGCAATACCCAGTTTTCCTAACAAGTTGAACCCAGCTGTAGGCATCCAGAGACTCCAAACAGGTCCCCTCCCCACTTCTAAAATACACACATGCTTATTTTTGGCCGCATGCAACCCCTTAATTATTTCAGTTGGCTGAATTTGAGACGATTGGGTTCTTAAGGTTTTGCGGAGGGCATGGAGTCAAGATACTGAGGAACAGCAAGAGAGAAACTCAGAAGGCGTCAGGATATTTAAGGTAGGATGGGTGGTTGAAGTTTAGAGGACTCATACACTTACACAAGTACACACACACAAGTACCAACTGCTGTCCCTGTCTCTCTTGAGACCTCCTGTCTAGCTGCTACCTCATGAGAAAAAACGACACAAGTGCTAAGCTCTCTTTCCTTGGGATTGAGACAACATTTGTAATTGAGGTGCTTATAATGGAGTGCCAGCTTTCTCAGACTTAGATGGTGGTTTCCAGGTTGTCTCAGCACAGAGACGTGAGGCATGGGGGGGAATTTGAATGTGTTAAGAGCGTGTGGTGTCTACACGGCTATTAGCAAACAAACTCGGGTGGAGAAAGCTAAGATCAAATTCAGTGCCCTCTAAAGGCCAGTGCAGTGATTTATGCCAGCACTGAAATCAAATCAATTTGTTGAAATCAAAACGCATTTGATTAGAGCAATTGGACACAGCCGAATTATGTTACTGTTGTGACATTGTATTGTGATGCTATATTATACCTATGTTTTTCATTTGACTTGTTGTTTTTCAAATGTTTCATGTTAATGTCGTGATTTATCGTGCCTAAAACCAATTGTATTTGTGAATAAAGATTTAGTTTTACATATCTTAGTAATTATAATCAAAGATGGGCCAAAATGATTCATTCATTTCATGATGCATTTATTTTCTTGTTGATACCACACTTGTCATTTGATTACAAACACCTGTTGTTTGCCTATGAAGATGGTTGCGTGGTGAGCGATGTAATGGAACAGCACGAATATAATTAGAGTAATGATGCATTGACATGTAGTTTGCTGCCAAAACATGTGCAACGAAGGCAAACCATGGATATCATGCTTGTGGTGCTAGTTTGTATTGCAAAGTTTAGTTACTTAGGCTAGACACATATTGTGTACTTTATGTTAGCTATGCAGATATTTGCTGACATGCAGTTATCTCATCAACACACTGAAATTTTAAGAGATCTGATAGAATTTTCTTTTATTTAATGATCAAGGAAAATAGGTATAATGTCTCTACAAGTCCCTCTCAGTCTAATAAACACAATGCAAGACTCATCAGTGCTAGAAATCCAAATCAATAGAAACTGAATGAGAATAATAGCTTTCACCTTAAGACACACAAATTCCAATTAAGCCCAGTTTTCAAACAGACACTTGACATTTTGAGAGCGAATGTTGGGTGCATCAGTGGTTAAATATAAACATCCAAACTGAATCATTGATTATTTGAGACAATTTTTAGAGCAGAGAAAGAAAAAAAGAGATGGAAAATAAGAAAACATATAAATGATACACAGCTGATTTCATCTTTGAAAAGGCCAAGATTCTTTGTCCCTATTTGTGCTTCGAGACGTATTAAAGTGTAAAAGTAAATTGTACAAATGACCTACAGAGATCGTGGCTCCCAAATGGCAAGTCTAAAAGGAACAACTCCGATAAATCATGGAGCGAAACTTGAGTCCGGAGCTGTTGTCGGAGATTTATCGGCAGCTGTATTTTTCTAGTGTCAACTGATGTTCCATATGACTTAGCCAGCATCTTACATTGCTTTCACCCATGCTCACTCCCCACCAACACACACATACTCACATTGCTCTGCCGCCATCGCACACATAGAGCGAAACACACACACAATCATTCCATCAACAGACATCCAGCATTTAAATTTGAGAACTATTCCTGAGAGACTGTTAAACACGACAGATTGAGATGAGTGGCAAACCTCTAGTGCTAGCATTAGCTCACTTATCTTATTAGTGGGGCAGCTCTAACACACTTGATACGTCCCCGGCTACTGTTGCTGTTGGCCTCAGGGAACCCGCACTGGCTTCAAAGACCAGATCTGGCGTCCTGGTGGCTCAACATGCTGCGCTTTGAGTTCAAGTCCGTGGCAGTTGGTGCACGTCTTACTGTCACTCTATCTTTCCAATGACAAGTCAATGTAAACTATGTGATGAACAAGTTCCCAGATTGTTTTAATAGATTATGGCGAATGGGAAAAATAGAAGTTCTTGAAATACTAGGTGTGATTCCCATCAACATAGGTATTTCATGTGACATTTGACTTGATGTGATTCCTATCTGGGTGGCAGTGAGTTCTTTATTCTTGGTCTAAAATAAACACTGAAAATAGAACTTAACAGGATATGTTGTCAGTTTGAGTCTAAGTCATGCTTGAAATGCTAACAGTGATAAGAATGTCATTTTTGTTTTTCAAATTATAAAAATAGCACACCAAAACTCCAGCAATCTCTTAGGGACTTGGGACTCAGGGTTTCAGGAACTTGATAATTTCTAAACCTGGAAAAAGATAATTGAAAAAGCACATTTTTAATACTTTATTGTCATGTAATACCATAGATATATAAATATATATTAGTATTGGATTAGTGGTTAATCAGTACAAAGCTTACTGTTTTAAAATGCTAAACAAGCAAAGTAATATCTAACATATTATTAACTTGTTAATTAACTTAACTTACACATTGCACTGTAAAGGCAGCTTCAACCTCTCAAATCTTTTTCAAAGTGGAGTCTTCTGCCACTTGAATGAGAGCTAAAAAAGTCCTAAACTCACTGACAGTCAGCGCTTTCTGGTGACCCCAGCATGGGTCACAAGCCTATTTCTGGTTGGAGCACACATAACATGACTACAAGTTGTTTTTCAGAGTGTGGGTTGCAGGGTTACAGCTCATTTCTGCAAGTTGGGTGGTAAAATATTTACAACTTACAATTATTTACAACATCGAAATTAAAAACCTTTTAGAAAAGGCAAAGAAAGCAGCATTATATAAAACATGTAACATATCAATGATTTTTAGTGCTTCAACTATTATTTTCACTGCTTAGTCTATACAATGTTTTTCAAAATTACCAAGCAGGAAATACAGTTCGGTGCTTTCTTCATATAGTTTCTGCAGCACTGTTGAGAATCTCTTTTCTTTTTAACTGGTGATCTTTCTTTTTCAAACAACCCACTTCACAGGATTGTCATGATTGACAAGTGAGTCCTGTAGTTGTAATGATATGGTGTAAAGAAGTCTCGGTGTGTTACTGTAAGTAGCAACACATAAGTCTAACCTTTAGCTGCTTACTGAAAACTGAGCCGCGAAGAGCTGCTTTGATTATTTGAACCCTGTGCTTATGCATCACTACACTCACAGATACAAATCTGCAACTCAGGAACAGCCACAAAAAAAGAAAGAAAAAAAGAGAAAACAGGCATATACTTATTTTCTAACCTTGTGTTAAATGTGCCACACCTTATCCCATGGCTTCCTGCTTAGCCTCAAAGGTAGCAGGAAACAGTCTCTTCCCTTCTTGGTGGTACTTTGGGTGACAGGGGGAATGATAGTCAGCTGTCTCCTTTGCCTTTCTTCTTTTCAATATCTGCTCACTCATACATATACACACACACACACATAGTTACACAATTCTTCCCATCAGCACCCCTGATGTAGAAATCGCTTACCATGACTCTTTGCTATTCTTTAGGAGGCATGTGAACACATTGGGTGGGCAGACGGGTACTTCACTGCTCACCTGTCTTTCTTCAGCACACTCTCACTCTCACACTTTCATCTCCACCCAGTCACTCTCTCTCTCTCTCTCTCTCAACCACACACACACACACACACTTGTCACCATAAAACAGGTTGTGTTGTCAAGTTGCCTGTCACCATGCTTGTTCCTCTGTGCCATTTCTGAGCTCTCTCAGCTGTTCCTCACAGTTGAACCACAATTAACCTCTAACACATGCAAGCTCATGCACAGACATTTACACATAGTTTGCACTCTCTGTGTCGCTCTTTCTCACTGCTGTTGCCCTTTAGCTCACACAGAAACTCAATCTGTGCAGCAGGAGGGTCATTCACTCTGTCAAGTGTCACTAAGTGAGTTTACTGCATTTTGTCTGTATGTGTTTCTCTGTATGTCCATGTACAGCAACAGCATGATCTTACTGGTTAAAGCATTTTAAACATTTGTCAACAATCAACAACACAAATTAACTTTTAAGTAGTTTCCATACCAAATAGCAAAAACCCACACTCATTTTTTCAGAATAAATTACAGTAGAGGTCATCACGAACCAGAACAAAATCATAATTTTTGTTTAAGAAAAGCAAAAAAATATCTTCAAGTCAGAAGGATAATATCTGAAAGAGCCTTTTTTTCACCATGTATGGATGTTATACAATAAAAATGGTTAACAAAATTCTGAGATAAAACACTTATCTACCAGATTTTTCCTGTTCTCCTGCTCAGGTATCTCTTTTCATGTATACGTTCACTAATAGTACAAGGAGCACAAGGATAACAATTAAAAATCTATGTGGGTGTGTAGCATTAAATCAGTCAATTACACATCTGCACATTGGTAAAGTGGCTGATTTACAGTGTGGTAAATCATCTGGTTTACCAGTGTAAAAAATATATTAATATAATATTTCTTTTTACAACTAACAGTATAACACACAATCATGAGCTATATATTTTGTAAATATTACACATCTATTGTGTGGATTTCATGATCAACAAATTGCACCTACAGTAAAAGTTAGGCTAGTTTAATTAGCTAAGGATAGAAAATAACCCTGAGATTGCAGACTGCTCCAGGCACATTCAACTCAACAGTGTTGGAATATTGTGGTTAAACAGTGTAAGATACGGTTGGCTATTGTGTCATAAACAAAAACACCCAAACACACACACACACACACAATTCTTCTTTAGTGTCCTTCTTTTTCATGTTTAAATTTGTTGGTGATTTAATAGAATCTTTAAAATTTTCTTACTTTTCTTATTCACCCCTACCTTCCTGAACAAACGCAACCAAAAAAGTATGTACTGAACCATGGATTTAAAAAAAGGCCCAGTGTTTTTAGTAGGATATTTTAAAATCCATGTACGTTATAACTGTATGTTTTGTATGATTATCTGACCAAAAATACTTACAATAGGCTCTGAATGGCCCATTTAGATAAATTCCAACTTAAAATCAAAATATGAAAATAATCTATGTGCATGTGTTTTAAATCGACATTTCATCAGGATGTGAAAGCTATTGCCAATTAATTTTGTGTTGTGCACACTGGCATTTTGTGTATTCAGCTGAAATAAGCGCTGTTGTTACACAAGTCACTTGGCGCCGGTGTAAGAGTTGTGCAGTTAAATGTGTAGTGATGAGCGTATTTGTCAACACATGCAGTTTCTTACCGCTGTGAACAGCAACACTTCGTGGCACAGCCAGATTTCCGTCTAACTAAGCACAATACAGTCACAGAAAGCATTAAAACCCCACCAATTCACTCCATCACCATTTCAACAGTGATCTGATGGAGATATTAATTAAATGGTTGGCAAGCTGCAGGCTGCTAACTAAAATGCTAATATGTGTCAGAGCCTGGGTGAGGATTTATGGCTCACCATCTGCTCACCAGCATAGAGTACAATGTTAGCTTACAATGTTAGCTTTGATCAAGACCTCCCTGTTCATTTCTCCCAATCACTCATCTAAGTAGGAATTAGCACAAAGTTCCTTCTCTCCTTAACCTAATCATGTTCTCTCATCCATTGTGCTCATTTGAATAATAATTAATTTGCATTCTGGGAACTGAATATTTGTTTTTCAAAGCATACATTATAGCAAAATTAAAAACAGTTGTTTTCTGATTCATTGCATGATTAAGGGGCTTGCAAATGAACAACAATTAAAACTGTGAGTTTCTACTTTATAATGATAAAATCATCAGATTCACTAAACACTGAGATAAACTTATTAAATATGCATCTGACAGGAGAGTTTTTCTTTGAAAACATTGTTGAAAATGTCATCTAGGGTGAGCTTGTCTCTGTACTTATTGCTCAAACACTGTGTGACATTTAATAGAAGCCACATAATGAACTAACCATTTGGTAGTGATCTATATGGATCTGTGAGGGAAAATAGTGAACTTTGTGAAGAATTCCATCCAATCCATCTGTCCAAACAAGTTTATTCTAGCATTTGTCTTCCCAGAGAAACCTCCGGGCCCAGAGCGTGCCTAATGCCATTTGATGAAACAGTAAAGATTCTCCATGTCTTTTCCACAGTAAAAGGCTAATTGCTGTGCTGTAGTCAGATTTACATCCTCCCTATCTCCTTTATGCGCCATGCATCTGTAAGCCCTCACACTGCCAGTCTCCATAGAGGTGTATGTTATGATCCCGTGTCAGCGAAATCAATCCTTATCAATTTTAAAGTTCAGATTTTTATTTCATGGCTTTCAAGGGAGCGTCTCTCAAGCGAAAACGACTATTCTAGCTCTTTTTTTCCTGCCCCCACCTCTCTTCCCATCTGCGTCCATATTGATTGTCTGTGTGTGCAGCTCCCCTGCCGTTTTTTTTTTTGCCCTGTGGCAAGCCCCTGGACTGTCAGCAAGTGCCTGAAGACATAGCTGTGTTAAATAACGTTAACTAGAGTCAGTGATCTGTCTCAATGCAGCTTCCCGGAATTAACAAGCTCTGGTAATTGTCACGTCTCCACAGTGTCTGGGAAGAGACCAATAAAGGTCAAATATGGTGCTACAGATGATCACCTTTTGTTTTAGAAAGAATAAATGAATTTAACTTATGTTTATCTAAATTTTACTTTATAAACACCTCATTTCTCTTTCTGAAACTGACTTTAAACTGTTATTGTCAGGCAAGAATAGGTGTCACGGATTTAATGATTGTCTTATGAGGACTGAATGACCAGTATCTCTAAACATGTGTGCCTCTGAGTGTGTGCATGTGAATAAAAATGTGTTTACACCATGTGAGACCAGAAATGGTGCAGTGGTGATGTGAGTAAAGAGTCTGATTTTAGTCAGCCTATGAAAATGTTTGAAAGACCATCGCACTCTGAGCTCCATCAGACTCAGGCCTCAGATGGGATTCACCATGTGCGTGAGACAATGTGTGTATGTACTGTTTATGAGAGAAAGGCGGCATGCATGTATACTTTACAAATTAGCATTCCAGTTTATCTTTACAGAGGACACACGCTGAGATCAAATACGCAGGAAGGCAAAACGGAAAAGAAAAAAGAAAACTAGTACAAATTCTGGGTAATCTAATGTAGATGAGGCTCAGTTCCAGCTACGTTTGAATCTGCATGGTAATTTCAGTTTATTGTGTCTCACTTTCTCGAGAAAATGTAAAACAAAACTACATTTACTCTCGACGTGCTTTCAGTACAACAACAGAGACAATAGTTCCTGATAGTGCCAAGTCTAAGCATTTACTGGCAGCCAACAAAGTTTACCCCCTCGGTTTCTTTGACTCTTTTCCTTTTACAACTTGTGTCAGGTAAACATTGAAGTGTTGAAGATTAGGTGAAGGGGCTGTTGTCCACATTGTGTTTGAGTCCCAGTGTGTATGTGTAAGTATATATGTGTGTGTGTGTACAGTGCAATGGATAGCTGCGAGGCCTCCAAACAGTAAACTAATGGTTCAGCGCTAACTGCCCACTAAGTGGGTGGGACAAGGATGGCCTGACCCTACTGGCCTTCCCACCAGTCCCCTCTAACAGCTTTGGCCTCGGGGTCAGCTCAATTTCCCCACTGCTGAGTGGTCATTACGGAGCACGGCTTTGATAAATGCTCACGGCTGCTGCTGCTCTTGTTGGCTAAAAGCACAGCAAACCACCAAGCCGCAGAAATCTACTCTGTGCAGTCATATAGACAGAAAGGTGGAAAAAGAATTGGTGTGAAACATATGAAAAAGAAGAGAAAACAAAAGGCGGAGGATCAGGAAGATGACAGGAAGAATGACAACCCACTGGGAGGATGCAGAAAGAAGACTAAAGCCTGACCAAAACAAGACCCAGATCCCAATGTTACATGGCTCCGCACAGCCAATGTTGCCTAGCAACCTAATAATCTGAGTCTGCTCACATTTTCACTCAGACAGAAAAGGTACAATGAGAAGCATAAAAGAGCCAGTGAGGGTAGAAATGAAAAACCAAATTCAGATGGAGATTGTTACAGACCGCTGTGACTGCCCCGATCTCTTACTCCGTGTCCTTCTATCTCACTTCCACTGAAACAATGTTGATAAAAACCTCTGAATGCAATCATCTCACATGCTCCAAATACACTGAATGCTCCAAGGTGCTGGTTAGACAATGCAGGGCACTAAGGCAGATTTACTGTGCTGCTCTTCATGGCCTTTGTCCCATCTTCTAAGTATGGCTTCATCTGAAAAGTTTTGCTGCCAAATTGACAACAGCAATTAACTTAAAGCCACATACAGAGCTATAAAGCATTGCAGAATACCCCCCCAAAAGAGTAATATCCTTAAAATTGCACGTACCATAGTATTTAAACTAAGCTATCCAGTTTTATAAACAGTTTGCAGAAACACTAGCTTTATACTAAGATGGAGTTGTTCCCAAATTATAAGCAAAAAGTGAGTCATTCTGTTTTAAAGGGAACATTTAGTGGCAGAAGAAAACACTGTGGTGACCGTGTTTAATGTAGAAGGGGCCTTGCTTAGTCCCACAACTTTAACTTGCAGGCTTTTAAGAGTATATAGGACAAGCCGAAACACAGCATAGTATCGACTGCTAAAATGTGCCATTCTTATAACGATGCAATGGAGGGTGAGTATTTTTTTACACAAACACACACACTATTGCACTAAGTCAATATCGTATAATATCGCATTGCATTGTATCACCAAAATGAGAAACTGTGAAATATCTCCAGAGTCTCAGGTTCTATCTCCTGTTGTCTTGTATGTCTCACAACTAAATAACATATGGTAAAATGTGTTTATTTAGTGCCTCATTAAAATGTAGCCTTTCCCCCATCTGATTACTTACAGCACAGTACTGCATGTTCTATAAGTAAGGTGTTTTACTGTTTTACTTTTACTTATTTTGTAACTTTACTAAATATATGGTCTGTAACCAACTGGGTATTGAAATGTTTCAAACTATTAGTCAACTTCCAGATAACTTCACCTGGATGACTAAGAATCTTTATGGATACTTGGAGTATATACTTTACCCATTGTAATTCCACATTATTACTACGGTATACTATAGTATAACATTACTATTACTATGGTATAACATAATCAGTAGCATGGTACTGTTACTGTGTGTTCACTACTGCAGTTTGTTATACAATACACAATTACCTATGTTGTGAAAAACGTAACAATATCGATTCTTGCACCTAGCTACAACACGGCAGGTGTATGAATGGTTGCAAGTGCGATACTTACGTGTGCACAAGTGTGTGAATGTCTTAGAGCTTCTTAGAGATTGATGTGGTGCAGCGAGCTAAAGTAGTCTCACACCTCCCCAGCTGCTCTGTCTGAGGCAGAGGCCTGCTGGTTCACTTACTGTCTGAAACTGAGTCATAGTTAAGATCTAACCACCTTAACTATTAAAACACTAACACTAAGTTAGTACATGAAACAAACGGTTCCATAAACAAAAAGTTTCTAGTAATTGTCCAGCATACTGAAAATGTTCTAGCATTCTTAAACATGCTGGATATAATATTAAATACTAGTAAAATGTCTCTGGAATAGAGCCACTACTGTTCTGCGCCCTCTTTGGACTTTTACATGTCTTATTTAGCCAATTTTTTTACATGATCAAAAACACAACATCACTCCTGTTAAAATAAATCATTTTCATACATATGTGGAACTATAAGTCTGCATTTACAATCTCCTGTGCACTTCATCAACTAATTTCAAATTCAGTTAAAAAATGCTTTTTGTAACACATTTGACAAAACTCTTTGATAACATGTTGAATATGAATTGTTTCTATAGCCGTAGTCCTTCTTCAAAAGTCTGAGACGTGAGTAAATGCAACCCAGATGTTTGATTCTGTCAACATATTTTGGACAGTATATACGAATGGTGTGTAAATTTACGGAGTCACTCAAACATAAATTAACAACTGCACATTCTCTGAAAACAAACAACATCAGACATGAAAAACTAAACCAAATGTACCTAAGCACTAGATCATCATCTTTGAACTTTCAGAGTTAAAAGACCTTGTGGCTGAGGAGTGGTATGTTTAGTACACATGCGATATCTGCTTGTTTTGTCAGAAATGAATGGGATGCCTTGGAGCATGCAGTCGTTATTTAACACTTTTTTGTGCATGTTATCCAGTTCAAGTGTGAGGCTCTCTCTTTCTCTTTCTATTACATTTCAGTTCAATTCAGTTCATTTATATAACTACAACAAAAGTCATCTCAAGGCACTTTACAATGTATGGTTTGCTAGGTATAAAAATACAGCTATATAGGATTATATAGAAAGTCTTTATTCTTTATGTTTCCTTAGTAAAGCACTAATTTAGGCATTGAGTCACAATGTAGTTTTTACAGTTCATGTATGAAGTATAGTCTAGTGGAATTAAATTCTACTGTGTCAGTAGTTGCCCCAATAAATAAATGTATATGACTGTGGAACCTGGCTGCAAAAGTTTAGCCACAAGGTCATTAGTGATGTCAAGTGATGTTCAGTGTTTAGGCCTGGCTCAAAGGCATTTCACCATAATCCAATGTATTTATGGATCATGCTGTGCGCACAGGACAATTCTCATTTTGAAATAAGACGGGATATTTGCTAAACTGTTGTTGTGAAATGCCTAAAGTTTAATTGCTTACTGAAGCTTTGAGATCTAGCTCAGACAATGAAAAGCAGATCCAGACCACATGCATGTGGACACATACTATACATCCATATACTTAGTGTATACACACAGAGGTGCTACTGATGACTCTTCAAACGGATGATTACTCTGCATGTCTAGATTTCCAGATGTGTTTCATGAAATATTTGCACAAATCCTCAAAGCTCATTTCCATAAATGTTGGGACATCTTCTAAAATGCAGTAAAACTGAAGGCTGATTTGTTAGTTTGTGTCAATCTATTGCACAAAGAAAAGAAAGAAATTTTAGTGATCTCACAGACCATCTTAATTTTCTTAATATTTTTCACACATTTATAGTTTGATGCTGCAACAGGCTCAAAAAAAGATGTGACAAGCAATATCTGAAAAGTTTAAAAAGTGGGTTTATATCGTGGGTTATCCAAAAATTTGTAGGTCAGTTGGGTATAAAAGAAGCGTTCACCTAAGGCACAATGCCAATTTTAAGTTAACTGAATTGTCAATCAGTTAAGAGATAAGAAAGACTATTTCTCAGAGACCTACAGTAAGTAATAATAATATAATAAAGAATATGAATGAAAGGATTCAGGGACTTAAGGGAAATATGTAATGGTCCAAACTAAGATTGTTGAGGCCCTCAGGCAGCACTGAGTGAGGAACCGTCCTGCTACTGAGAAGAATATAGATACATGGGCTAGGGAAGGTAGTGGAAACATGTTCTGTGTTCAGGTGAGTCCACATTTCTGCTTGTTTTTGGAAAAAAACAGACATCAGGTTCTCTGTACCAAAGAAGAGAAAACCAACCAAGGCCACCATCCGTGATGGTATGGGTCTGCATCAGTGCCCATAGCATGAGTGACTTACATGTGAAGGTACCATAGAAGCGGAGACATACTGTATGTTGGGATTTCAGAGCAACATATGCTGCCATCAAGGCAGCGCCTTTTCCCGGTAAGACAGTGAATATTTCAGCAGGACAATATCAGGCCTCCTTATACATGTTTTACAACAGTGTGGCTTTGTAGACACAGGGGGCTTATGCTTGACTGGCTTGCCTGCAGTCCAGACTGATCTCCTATTGAAAATGTATGGTGCATCATGAAGAGGATGACAGTGACTGTGGAGTGTTAGTCAGCCGAAGTCATGTATCCAGCAAGAATGGAAAAAAATTCCCGTTTGTAAGTGATGTAACCAAGTGGTAAGCATTATTCTGTCACTTTTTGGGTGTGTTGCGAGTTGTAAGTGAATTAATTTGTTAATTATTTGAATTAACTGTAGTCAAATTACAGTTATTGGTCACAACACTAAAAATCATAAAGGATGAAAATTCAATTTGATTGAAACCATAGGTTTTTAGTTTCTTTTGTATTTTAGAAAAAGTCCCAATTTCTTTTGGAAAATGTTGTTGTCATTTTAAACTATACCCTGCATGATCCGATTAAAACAATAAAACAATGGCATTGTATCTTCATTGTACATTTGCCATGTAGTAGTTGTAATTGTAGTCCTTACTGATGGGTTGGTCAATATAATATATATCAAATATAATATTTACTATTATATAATATTTACCACACTAATGTTGATTGTTGTGAATGACCTCTCAGTTCATTTAATCTCTTTATGACAGTGTTTGTACAAACATTTATTCTGCTGTAGAGAATATCAGTATCTGTCAGTGCATGTGCGCTTGTCACCGTGGATATTTGTGTTTGCATGTTACTTGCTATGTCTGAAACGAGAGAAACGGAGACAGAGGGAGGGGAATCAGGCGGAGCTGCAAAGGTAACAGATTGGCTGTGAAATATTGTGGAGTCTGCCAGTTGCACCATGATGTATTGGGAATCACTCACTCTCTAATTACCTTAAATTAACAGTAGAGTTGGGTGTGACAGTTCCCGTAACAGTTCTTTCTGTTGCTACAGATGAATGGGTTGGAGGAGTTGATGCCAGGACACTGTTGACAATCGAACTCTCCTTCAAGCTCTGTCTAATCAATTTTTCCCCCCTCTCTCTCTCTACATGTGAGCAGGGAAGAGATCTATGACGGGCCATTGAACATGTGACAAGGTTCACAGATTTCTTTGGCACTCATTCCGATGTTAGATTAGTAGTTTGATGATGTCTTTGTTTCTAATTATCAATCTCTTAGCTCTCATCAAGTGTGAACACACGTTTGGTCTGTAATGATGTGTGGTTCGTCATCCAGTAATGTTTTGGAGACACAAGTGTACTTGACAAGCTCTCACTGCTTCACTGGACACTTCACTGGACATGCTATGTTACAGCTTACAGCATTTTGAATTTACATACTGTATGCATTCTTGAATGTAGCTACGATTATGTTGTTGTGTGGATGTCCACTTAGTCTCTGTATGATAACAAGACAGAAGCTATAAACCTCTTCCAGCAAACATGTTAACAAACACATACTTCACACACAATCACACAGTACATTATCTCGTGTTCCAGCTAAAGAGAGCTCAGGGAGGATTTGTGGGTCTGTGGAAAGGACCAAGAAAAATGTTTTCTAATAAATTATTCACAATCCCACAATCCCTTTTGGGCAGAGAGTTGCATTGCGCTGTGTGATGCATTACACCTTCACTGTCTCTGTCTTTTCTTTCCTCCAGTGTCACCCTCTTCTTTCATCTTCTTCATCACTCACTCACTCTTTCAATGTGCCCTTTTTCTCTCTGTTTCCTTCTCTCGCTCACTTTTTTGTATTCTGTGATGCTGGGCCTCACTCCCCCAGAGAAGGGCCCAGTTCTCGGGCAAGCTGTCGCAGATAATGGTGGCAATTAATAACATGTCATAATCCTGCAGAGAGAGAAAGAATGTGTGTGTGAGAGAGAAAGTAGCCAACGCCATTGACTGGGAGAGTAGGTTTCAGTGAACATATACTTAGGTTTTGTGATTGGATGTGTGAAAGGTAGGAAGATTTATGTCCTGTGTATGCTTAGGTGTGTTTATATTGATGGAATAAGCCACAGTGTGTGTGTCTGTGTGTGTGCTTGTATTGCTCATGTTTTGGGAACACACATACTATAAATATACCATTTAATATACAGTCACAATATTGGGGATAATCTTTATTTTGGAGACAGAAAGCCAGTGTTAACACATGGTTTAAGTTTAGTGTAAGGTTCAGTGTAGGGGTTAAGGTTAGGTAAGTTGTGATTTTGGTGAGGGTGAGGCTAAGTCTTCAGGAAATAAATGCAAGTCAGTGCGATGACAAGACAGTGTGTGAGTGTATGTATGAAAGCATGTAGTTTGACTCAGTGAGAGACCATTTCAGCAGCTGTAGGCCTTTAGTACATCTAATGCTTAGTGGACACAGGTGTTGTACACATCTGAGGTCATATGCTCACACACAAACACGCACATACACATTTACACACAGGAGTGTCGGTCCACTGCCAAGCCACAGGCCAAGTCACACTATACTGGTACATAGCTGAACATAGAGATAGACTGAACAGAACAATTTCTGCTTTACCTCCTCCTAGTCTGCATTGACTGAAAAATGAATTGATCATGCATCAAATAAAACCAGCTTAGTGAATTTTATAGGATTATTATTATTATTATTATTATTTAAAATATATAAAGGAAATAAAAACACTACAATATCAAACCAATGGATGCACAACATGATAAAATAAATGGTATACGTTCTAGGAAATATGTTTTGAGTTATACTGTCATCATAAATGGCTACTTATTCATTAAAATGCCTATTAGCAAAGGCATTTGTCTATTTACCACTCAAGAGTATGGATTTGCATATATTCATATAACTTCAATGTAACTTAAATATACTGAACTAGACTTACTACATAGTCTGAAAATGATTAACATGTCTTCACCTTCACCAACACCTGCTGTTACCAACAAGATTATGAATGTTATTCTAACTTCAATATCACGTGATTACAGGAGCAAACAGCTACACAACATTGAAGGTTTCTGCTCTATGTGTTGTTGCTCTTTGTACATGCAGCCATTAGGTCCTGCTCTCCAGGTGCACAGGCGTGTATAGACACTGCATGTCTGCTGTGCTTCCCCTCGCCTCAGTGCAAACTACAGCAGACAGGTGTGACTCTGACTACCCTTCTTTACTTACATTACATTTACTTCTATTCTCAATTATACACAATTGTATAGTCCTGCACACCATAGATATGTAGGTACAGTATACTATTGTGTATGCTTGTATATAAGCACTGACACTGTGTGGGTTGTACCTTCTTCTTTTCCAATTATATTTTATTCGTCCGCATTTTATTTGAATAGAACATTTCATATTTTTCTGCATTTGCTTACTCTTTGTATCATTCAAACAGCATTTCTTATATATTTCTCATATAGTAAATATTAAAAAATACAATATACAGACAGATAAAACAGATCTGGGGGCATTGATTGTCTTCTGTTACTGAGGCCCCTTTGCCAACAGGGCATGTCCTTGTTGTAGTGTGATAAAACAACTGATCTGAGGGAGGACAAACTCAGTGGTGTGACAAGATCAGAGAGCAGGGTGTGACATTCCTTCCTCAGCCTCCACTTGACCACTTGAAACAGCTCAGCCAGCAAACATATTCATAATCCAATAGTCAGCTCTGATCAGATCTTTTGATTACTGAAACAATATTATTCTGCCTTAAGATTATTCGTTATGTTTTTTTCATATGGGAAATTATGATTTATCTGGAATGGTTATCTGGCAGCAGCTCCTCTCTTTTGTTTTGTAATTTTGGCTCATCTTTCTCTAGCTCAAATTGTGTGCTCTTCTGAGGTCATGGGGAGAAGTGGACTTACTGGGATCTTCATGTGTTTGTGATCCCATGCACTTGTGTGAGAACCTGTGACGACTTTGTGATGACATGGGCGAGACAGAGAGACACTAAAATACAACAATAATCCTCCAGAAGACCTGAAATCCAGGAGCTGAGGAGGTGGAGCTGCAGAGCTGGCTGAATGTCTCTCTAGTAAAATGGACCAGTCATCTGCACCGATCAAGGACCAGAGTGCTACATTTATTCTGCTATGGTGTTCAACTTTTCATGTAATTTTTAACTCTTCTGCTGTAACACATTAATCCCTTTGAGGGATTAATAAAGTGCTACTGTATCCTATCCTAAATTAAAAGTAATGTATCAGTGAGCTGAGTAAAATACTCTGTTGTACTGCCCTACATATTCTAGCATATAACCATACTTGCTTATCACTTATGTATTATTTATATAATACAACAGAACATGTTTTACATTCCTTTACAATTATTTTGCATTAGCAGTATCTACTTTGGTGGTACTGCTCTGGGTGTCGATGTTGGCATGGTCAGTTATACAACCACAAGCACTTGGTCAGTGAAAAGTCCTGGTCATAGTACTTGAGTATAGTTAAGGTATGTCTACTAGTATTTCAAATCCCTGAATGTGATGGGTTGTAATGACGTGAAAGCGTTGGTCTGTTTGTGTTACAATACTGTGTCCTCTTCTCACCGTGCATTTTTTCTATTTCTCTGCTTCAGATTCCCTTATATGTCTTGTAGGTGAGGTTGATGCTTATGGAGAGAATTCCCCTCCTCTTCATTCGAGTATAGTCTAGCCTCTTCATCCTGCTGCACTGATGAGGCAGTTACCTACCTGTATCGCTGCTGCAAAGGTGCCTGCAAATCCTGGCTGCCCCTGCCCCAAACAGGCAAAGTTTACAAACCTCTGGCAATTTGTACACTCCTATTAGTGGGCATTGGAGGTGCATTAGTAACTGTCAATGCGCCCTGCCCGATGCACTGCTCTCATTTGACCCAATTCATTCCAGTGGGTGTGTCCCAGTGGCAGTGATATATACCTCCTGTGATTTAACTGATGTATAATCACTCAGCGCTCTCACAACCCACAGTTATCTTTACCTCAATAGGCTGAGGAAACAATGAGAATGCCATACATAAGCTTTCCAAGAGGCTAGAGAAATACGGGGCTTGTTGGGATGTGTGGGCGTGTATGGTAAGGGATACTGTAGGAACAACTATGGTGTCTGTGCCTCTAGCAGTCTAGTCAATTGAGAAGATGACTGACCTGCTGTTAACTGTTGTGGAATAATCTGTCCAGCAGTTAAGGATGACGCCAGTATTGATGGCTATGATATCTGATTTTTTTTATCTTTCTCTTTCATAAAACTTGTTTATGCATTTGAGTTGTGACAACTTTATCTAAATGAGCTTTACTGATGTGGATACAACAAGGTCATCATCACTGTGCCCGGTGATTGAGGAAACCCTTTAGTCAGAAGTGAGTTTCTTACACATACTTTGGTCAAAATAAAGCAACTTTTGTGCAAGTAATTATAATCTAGTCTCAGTGTTTGTTCTTTTTACATAGTTTCTTCCATATATCCATACAACTTTAAGGCAGGTAACCTTGATATATTTCTCTTCTGCCACATTCTCCAGTTGTCCTTCAGGGATTTTATTTTTTTTAATTTATATAGCACCAAATCACAACAAACGTCATCTCAAGGCACTTAACAATGTAAGACCTTACAATACGACTAAATAATAAGGAAAACCCAACAAATCCCCCTTTAACAAGCACTAGGCAACAGTGACGAGGAAAACCCTATTATTTTTAAAAGGAAGAAACCTCCAGCAGAACCACGCTCAAGGTGGGCGGCCATCTGCCTCGACCGGTCGAGGTGAGTGTAAAGAAAGAGAGAAAGAGAGGAAAGTACAGCAGATCACAAAACCAATAACAACAACAACAACAACAACAACATTCAGCAGGCAGGCAGGTTGGATGGGCCAGCATCTGGATCATCTGTAGGCCAAGTGGCCAAGCAAATCCTTTAGGTTGGTTCTGGACATTTTACACTTTAAAGGATTTAACTATCTTTTGATTCAATGACAAAGAAAGGTTTAAGACTTCGAAAACTGGTAATCTGGTCATGGTAGCTATAAATGGACACCAACACACCCAGGGTTTTGAAGACTTGCTTCTTTTCCATCCTTTTCCAAATGGGATACAGTTGTAGGGGCAGTTGCTGAAATATTTACATTGCTGATTGCTTCTTTGTTTGATGGTACTTTGATTACCATTGCATTATCCCTTTGTTCCAAGAGAACCAGAGGAAGTGTTTGTTTGTATGTATGAAACTGCAAACACAAGTACTGGACAGAATATACAGCTAGCGGTCAGTGCATGACTTTAATGTATTTTGACACTTAACAACTGAAATAATTTTGTTGGTATGCCATATTATAGAAATAACAACAACCGACTCTAGGTCACAAACTGCCAACCATAGTCGCTGGATGACAACTGTACCTACTGCGGCACTGCTGCCCCTGTTATGCCTTCTTACAAAAGCAAGAAAACGTGTGGTTCTTCTAATTTTGAACTTAACAAATTTTTACCATAGTTCAAACCCAGGGTCTTCTGCAATGACTGTGAAGCAGATCTGCTGTCAGTTGGCTGGATAGGAATGAGATGGAAGAGGCTTTCTGAACTAGAACTGTCCCTGTGATTGTCCCAGGCTGAAATTACTCTTCACCATAGATGTGAGAGCACTTGGATAAATGTTCACCACTGTGCAACTTCCATTGGCTCCTCTCTGTTGTCATGAAAGTACATTCTGTTTTTCCCCGTGTGCCTGAAATGCTCCTCTCATTCCTTTTGTTGCTTGTTTGTTATTCTTATGGCATGGTGGACAGCACCCAGTGTAAGTAATGCATGAGATTCATTCTAGAGCCCCTCTGACCCCAATGCAAAACCACAACCTCTGCCTCACCGAGCTGTTTCATCCCAGACCCTTCATCTGTGTGTCTCTCTATTGCTCTGCATAGCATAGCATAAATCAAACCATGCAGGACGCGCTCCCTCTCTCGCTCAGCCCCCCAGAGTCGCACCCCTTCTGCTCATGTTACATTGTATTCATAGATTTAGTGGCATTGTAAATAGATAAACACAAGCAACATCTATCAATGCAACTCGAAGAGAGGGTTTGTAATCAGAGTGCCGGACATGCAGCCAGCGCGCGCTATCTCCATTTACCTTGGGATAAATCCATTGGTGTGACCACCACAGGCGTGCCAGAGAGGGCTGACAAATCACCACAGTCAGGCCATGGGGCTGCTGGGCTTTATTGGCCTGGCCTCTATGTGGTCTTCCCCTTCAGCGGAAAGGATGGGTCCTGTCAAGCACAGCCAGATTAAAAAGCATACTCTGAAAGAAATGATTTGTTATTAAAGAATGCCTCATCGTGAATCTTTAAGAGGGGAAACAAGTATGTATGACAGAGTGAAGGGTGAGCTGTGGGTGTGCTTGAGATGCTTTCATCCACCTGCTTGACGCTCAATGATTATGGGGATTTTGAGCAGAATGGGGGCAGCTGTTTGGGTTATGGGGGTCGGTGGTGAGAGTGAGGGACTTGAATGGTTTGAAATTCTATTAGAGGGGTGGAAAGGGTTCTAGCTTTGTGGATAGGGTCACACAGACCATCATTTTGGGAGCAACAGAATATTTTGTGTGTCCTGAGACAGGAGATTATGTTAATATCTTAATGCACCTCAAACACACAAAAGCAAATTTTAACACGTTTGTACATAGTGTATGCTTTTATTAGTGTTACCTTAATTATTTTACTTAATCAGACAGTGCAGTGACATCCGTCATTTGTAATACTAGGTAAAGGGGAAAATGTTGTCATTGACTTGGAAGTAGCTGTTTGAGTCACTTTTCAAAGGCTACTTGTACAGATCATGAGGGAATTTGTGAGATATACGAGCTCCCCGTATACTGACAGCATGGTTAAGAACAGAGACAGGGCTGAGAGAAAATAAACATTGTTTCTCTGTGGTTTACCTGACGTTTGACTTTGAGGGCTGAGATTTAGTGACACTTTTACACCAAACACTCTGTAGACACAAGGCAATAAATTATTTGAAGGTTGAGGGTATGCACAATCTTGCTGGCAGAAAATATTAGGTGCTTTTTTTCCTTGTGTATGTGTGTGTATGCGAGCATGTGAGCGGGAGACAAAAAGACACAGAGACTGTGTGAGTGTTATATTGCCTTTTGTAGCCATTTCACACCTCAGCGGTGCCCTATTGAAACTCCTCCAATGGACAGGATGCCCATTAAATACATTTCATTTGTGTTTGCATCGTTTCATTGAGTTAATCCTAAATATTTATTAGATGTGAGCAGTAAAAAATCTGTTCATTGGAAAGCTATCCAGCAAGTTTGACACTGGGGATGGAGAAGGAGCAAGACTGTTTTTCCACAATGAGTTGTGCCATCTGTGCTGTGTGGATCAACATAGAGAAAATACTAACTTCCATACAAAGACAGAACTCCTAAAACAAAAGGAACAGCTCCCATTTCATTATGACACACACTAAAAGGGATTAGTTTTCAACGAGAGTTTTTCAATTTTTTCCACTGGAACGAGAACAAGGCCAAAACTGAAGTGATCATTATAGAGAGAAGTAAAACAGAGAAAGTACAACTGTGCAAACTTTTCTTAAAAAATATTCAGCCTGTATATCCTTTCGAAGCTGGACAAACATTTGCCCATCAAATCGAGCTGTTTGCAGATGAAATTCACAGTTAGGGTCTAGGGCAGTGATGAGAAGAAAAGAGAGGGAAACTATTTGTCATTGCTCGGTTACTCAGAGGTCTAGAGAGCAAGGCCTTTTATTACTATCTGAGACACACATACACACACAGACACACCTGTACTGTCTGTGCTCATTCCAGACACTCTCAACCTCACATACCTTCACATATCTACACATGCTGAAATAACACAGCTGGAAAAAAGGCTAAAGGTTACAGATTTCTGCAGAAAACCAAGTAAACTGAAGGGATATTATGCAGGACAAACTCTAATGAATACAACTTTGCAGTAACTATATAAATCATGACATGAAAATGGTATCATTCAACAGCATAGTCAAAGGTTTCACATGATTTTTTTACCAAATAATTTCCAAATGACACAGCAAGATCATTTTCTGCAATTCACGTTTCCTTCTTCTGTGTCTACTTTGAGTGTCAGCCATTTTACACAACCAATGTGCTCCTTTTTTTATTAATCCAGCTGTCTACACAGTCTGCATGTTGGCGTGTGTGTCACCCAACCGAAAGAGTATTTTTAGGCTTGAAGTCTACAGTATTTTCCCCCGTTTACATTCATAACCACAGTGATTGTTTATGGGGCTCTGAGCATTTCCAAAACATCCGTGACTTTGTAATGAACCCAAACGCTTCCTGTGTAGACACAAATGCAGAAACAAAGCTGCTGCCATTGCTCTGCTTAATTAATATCAACACAATGAAATTATGAAAAGATGAAGTTACATAAAGATCATAGTGGCAAAGGTTCAAAACTATGGACTAGGATAACTAGGATATCAGATCAGGAAAAGTCAGTGAATATTCCTAGTAATCCAGGTGAGGTTATCTGAAAGTTGAGTCATAGCAACTGGCCCCGTTTCTTTTACTACACATCTCAGTATACGGACAGTTTGTTAGTGTGTCCAAATTTATCACCCAGGCTGGTTTTGTTTCTCATCTGCACTGTAGAAGCTAATGAGATTAGTAGTGAAACATTTCAAAATAACAAGAACATGACTTGACAGATATGACTCAGCTCCCAGATGATCACTAAAGGTTTACACAAAGCATTATACTGACTCAATACTGCTTCAGCTAATTGTTTTTTTATTGCAATGCAGTGTAATTTAATGTTGCACTGTAGTTTTTAGCAACTGAAACCATAACATTTTATTTTTTATGGTTATGTTTAGGCTACGATGATTACTTTGTCACAGTTAGGAAACAGTTATAGTTAAAATAGTGAAATATTTAACGCCAACTTAAATCAAACAATGTATGTTTATACATTTTGGCCAAAGCCATTGTCAAACAATATATTACAATAATTCCCTACCTTTAATTATAAGCAAAGAGTTTTAACGCTTCAGACTGCCATCAAATCCCTGTTCTTTGTACATCTACAAACTCTGTTCTGTGATTTCAATGCTTAAACAAAAAGCACTTTCTGGACTGTAAAAATGTTACAGACAGTAATTCAATAAAGTATAAATTCTAGGAGACAGGGTTGCTTTGGGGCATCAAGGCTGCTTAACTGTTAGGTTCAAGACCTTAGCTGCCAAACAGCTTTTCTGCTGATGTGTCTTTGACAGCCTACCAACCCCACAGTGCTGTTCTGTAGCACAGCCTGACCTCTCACCTCCATGACGAGGGGTGAGAGCAGGAAGATAATTTTTACATGAAGATCAATAATCAGATTATTTAGAGCTCCGGCATGGCTGAATTTATGGATGTGTGATCCTGTTCTTTCAAAGCAGGGAGCAGAGAAATGAAGTAAGGTCTGTTCTATTGGCCATTTGTTAAAGATTACATGTACTTTTTGTACTTTTTGTCTTTCTCCCCTCTCAGTAACCTCGGGAAGGACAGGTGTTCCTGCCCACCACTGCAATGTAAAAAGGCTTGTGGACCATGATTGAAATTTGCTTTATTGCCTTATATGCACTCCCCATTCTGTGGCCAGTGCAGTTTATTTACTGTTTGGCTGAGCTGCCTCAAGCTGTGCGGGAGATTACCTCTGCAAAAGTAAAGAGATAGAAATAGTAGAGAGGAACGATGACGTGGTAGACAATCTTCAGGGACTATTACCCTAATACTTTTCTTCTCCTTTTCTCTTTTCACACTATTTTTGTTCTTTCACTTTATTTCTACTTCTTTGCTCAACATTAGTCCAGCTCCATTCAAACCAGAATATTAAGCAGCCTAGAATTTGTATGCTTTGCCAGTATCAGCTTTGTTCTTCTCATGGAGAAGATTGGCCATGAAATTATTGTTATGTAATGATGTCCGCATGATCAGTAGACATCTGTCATTGAAATACCTGTGTCATTACAATCTATTGTGAAATATTTCACTAGTATAAATATAATAATTTGTCGAACATTGCTAAACTTAAAGAAAAAAACAGAAATAACATTTTACTGAAGTATAAGTATTTCATCACCTGAACCTCTTTTTTGTATTTTAGTGACTGTGTACTAATGTGGAGAAGGAGATATAGGAGCATAGTGGGTCAGCAGCAATGCAGCAGCACATTGTTGTTATCAGTCAACGATATTAGTGAAAAACTGATGATTTTATTTTCCTGTTAATGCTCATCTTCTTGATCATACATTCATTGAATAGTAGACATGTCATTTATTATCCATTGCTGTATTTACAGTGGGCTACTAATGGCCTCTACTTTCAGCTGACTAAATTCAGCCAACCAAAGATCATAAGAGTTACCTGTTGTCTCATGTTCAGGGTGTAGAGGAGCACAGTTACTGAGCTCTGTCAAGACTGTTTGTCCCCAGGGGACACATTGAGATTACACTAGCCACTGAGTTTGCGCAAGCCAGTGCACTATTTGTGAGGTTTGCATTCGTAAACTTGTATCAAATCTATATGTGGACCATAATTTGCTGCAGCAACTCCAACAACAAAAAACAAAAGAAAAAAGGAAAATCAAACTTTTTTGAAGACTATAACAAAAAACTACTATATAGAACTGTCAGTAAATTTTGACTGATGGATAACTAAATACAGCCCTAATAATGCGTTCAAAACTAAACTTTAAAAAACATGCAGGTTTGAGGCAGGAAGCAAACAAAAATTGTTCCCTCAGTCTGATGCTCTAATAAGAAACATTTTAAAAAAGATATTATAGCAGTACATTATAGTAGTACAAGATCAAACAAATGCATAGAAGCCTTCAGCATATTATCTAACACCATGGAAAGAAGAGTGTGACATTTCCCACTCGTCCTGTCACTTACCTTGGGCTTATTAGCCTATAAAATCATCATATTTGGTCCCTCTGTATTTGTTTGATTACATTTTCCTTCATGCCTCCCAGAATATGTGAGATGTTATGTTATACCCTATTGATTACCGGTGTTAATTAAAATTTTAATTAAAGTTTTTTTATGGTCTGCGTTTCACTTGTGATAATACTACACAGGGAAGAGAGCTCCTCCTTCATAAATCTTATCTTTATTTGCAGTGGCTGGCCATCAACAAATACAACTGTGTACATAAAATTTTACTAACATTGATTTTGAAAATATTAATATTACTTTAAACATTGGAGATGTATTATTCAATTTAGAACCGCAAAGCATAAAATCCTGGTGCTATAACTCAGTTAATGAACAGGAAAAGTCTATTACAAACCTATCAGTAGACGCATCATCTGATCCACATAAGCGGCTGTGATAGAAGCAGAATCATTTACTCTGAGCTGCACAGAAGACTCCTTTAATAACAGCAGACGATGTGTTGTGAAAGCAGTATGAGCTCAGATGAATTGCTGGTTTTTCCTGTGTCTTCGGAGTCAGAGGACATTATAAAAACGATCTAAATTTCATTTCTGCCTTGTATATCTGTCACCAGTACATGTCATTAAATGGCTATCATTTAACATGAATAACACCCAGAGTCAGTTAATGTAAGCTTATGTGAAAGGTTTAAATGCAGCCGAGAAATCGATGTGCCTTTCTTTCTTTAAATACTCATCTTTTGTTCTCTAATGGAGCTAATTCTGACAGTGTAATTGGTTGATATGATAAATGAATAAACATCTGCCACATCCAATTTGTTCGACAAACTGTTTCTTCAGATTCTGATACAACCATGTTTCCTTCTGCTCTTATTAGCTATCACAAGACTAATTGTGCTTATTGAATGTGCTTGGAAAAATAGGATGAAAGTATGTTTGCTTTATAGGGAAGGAAATTAAATAACAAGAGAATGGGAAAGAATTAAGAACAAAAGGAATGTGATGACAGACACATAATTGAGTGAGTGGTAAAACCAAGGGACAGACAGACATGGCTCTGTACTGACGCATCTGTACCCAGCAGTGTGTGTTAATTAGAGGAATGTGAGCTTTAAATGAAGGTCTGAGTAGCGTGGAGCGGTAATGAACAGAGATTGGCCTGGCACTGGGTAATATGCTGGAGGCCTTATGGTATTTATGACCCAGGGGGTCTCTTGCTTAATTCCTCTCACCTAGTTTCACTCAGTTCCAAAACATTACACTATTTTGTTTCTTTATATCCTTTTTGATCTCTTATACTAACTTTTACAATCCTCCTTAAAGCAGTAAATGAGAAAGTTTTATTTGATCAAGTTGCCTAATATGTCTATTATTACAATTACTAAAAAACACCTAAAGGTTGCTTTCAAAAAATCACCACTATAAATGATCTGAATCAGTTGTTATATGTTATATGTCATGTAAAAAGAGATTTTTTTGTGTGTGTGTGTGTGTGTGTGTGTGTGAAAATTATTTATATTTAAGTTAAATCAATATTTTATTTTATGGATAAGTTACATAATGTCTTTGCTTTTTTATCAAACTAACAATATCCTGTTGCTGTAAGATATGTTCATTCATTCATTCACATGTTTTAAAATAACATTAATCTTGCACCAAATATATTCTTAAAGAAGTTATTAAGACGGATGATTTTGCAGCTTATCCCCCTCTCAGTTTTACCCCCCACCCTCTTACCATACTGCTCTCTTCCAGGTCAGGCTGTGAAAAGAGCCATCCCGTTGGGAACGTCTTCCCAAAGGGACAGCACCACGAGGGCATCATTGTCCCCCTGCCACCCTCCCTCCCACACAGCCCTGACTGATGTGTCCCGGCATTGTTTTCCAGGAGGATCATTGGGATTATTGAGTGGCATGTTGTTTTAAGGGCTAAACTCTAACTGAATAGCTCCATTGTGTGAACCATTCTGCCCTCGGCTGCTAACAGCCCAGGGGCAGCGCTAAACAAGATGGACTCATTTACAGGCTCTATGATGAGCTCAGTGGTGTTGGGCCAAAATGAGGCCTTGAGTTACTCAATGATAGAACATCTTTAGCTCAGCATTCCTCTCTTAAGTCTCATATGAGACTACAACGCTGATCTGATATTTTCTTTATCTTCTTCTTTCTTTCAAGTGAATATTCTTAAATTATTGTTTATTTTAGTGAATAATTATAATATTCATGTCCCGACAGTGTTGTACCCGTAATTTTGTTGTGTTACAGTTTTGACCTAACACACCCCAAACAAACAAGGACACACTGTTCTGCTTGAACTAATTTAAGTAATGTGCCCACAAAGAAGGTAGAACATACTATATAATATGTAAATATGTATAAAACATGGGCTTTCATCATACAGTTATAATGCGTCAAACGGACAAACCTAAGTTGAAACACTTTAAAGTAGAAAAGCTTCAAAAAATGTTTATGCTGAGATCGAAAAGCAAAAAGATTG
>OMLM01014438.1:10663-23329 GCA_900302695.1 Helostoma temminkii
ACTATGTAATAAAATAAATATATATATATGTTTATATGTAATTCACACAGACTTGTATTTAATTTTTTAAGTTTGATCATTTCTTGTTGTGCGTGTTTTTTTTCCTGCAGAACTTAGCTTCCATAACAGAGTGACAGGTTCTCTATGATCAGAGTTATGAAGTGAACACTTATAAAGATGCTGGGTAACGTGCACGGAGCAGATTCTACTAATATTCACCTTTAAAGTCCTTTTTCCCTCCAGCAGGGTTAAAACTGTTACTGAACATCAAGCAACCTGGTTTTTAAAAACTGCTCAAACAGCCTGACTTTAGGATCAAACTTACATTTTTACTAAATATTTTCTTTAAAAAACACACATCCTGTTATATTGATTCATTCCCACACACACTGTCCTGCTGTCACAAGTACTCAGATATTCACTTTATTCCAATATTGAATAAATTGTGGTTAAAACTACACATTTCTTCTTTTAAATGACACTGAATACATCTACTCGCAGTTCTGATAGATGCATCAATCTATTGACGGCTCCATCTACAAACAACCACAAGACTCCGTCTGCTAATGTTGAGCAGATGTAAGGCGTAGAAAACGTGCATTAATATTAAATAATGTGCTTTTATGCATCATTTATACAAGGCCTCAAATATAAAAAATCTTTGACGTCAAATTGCAAAGATGAAAAAAGCACTATATTATTATAACAGTACAGAATCATGAAGTGACACAACAAATGTTCCTCAGACTGAGCTGCAAAGAGATGAGAGCGCCGGAAAAGCTGGTTTCTAATATTAATAAGGCTGAAGTGTGATTCACATTTATGGCTGTTGATTGTGCGTGTACAGTGTAACACAAGGTGTTTTAATTACCTTCACTGATGTTCACCCAGCGATGGTGGAGTGAATGAAGGTAAATTAGCTCGACAGCAGCTCCTTCTGTTTGACATCAGATACGAGTCAAAGGGATCTGAACAGCTTCAACGTTTAAAGGGAAATCCGCTTTAAAAAGTCAACTTGTCCCAGACGCTCAGCTCATTATTTCACCAGCCCTCATGTTATTTAAATATTGTACTGAAAGGATCAGCGCTTTATTAAATAAACTGACTTTTATTCAACCGTCTCCTCTAAATCTTTAATGTCTGAGTTGTCTGTTTATTATTTACCTGACAGATGTTCTGACAGCTGAGCAGTTGTTTATACAAAATAGTTTTTTTTATATATACACATATATATATATACATATATATATATATATATACACACACACATATATATGCATATATATATACATACATAAAAACCAGTTTCAGCATGAACTGCCATTAATTCATGTCATAGAATGAAGCTTAGAAACTGGTTTTTGTCCTCATCTATGGAGAAACTGGCATAAAAACAAAGATTGTTTCTGTGGTCAGATGCATCACTCTGCACAGTGAAGCATCTTTCCTAGTTAAACCAGTTGTAAACGTGTATATGTAAATACACATTCAAACAAGATTTGACCTTCTTTTGCTACTTATAATTTATTTATCTGTACTATTTAGACAGAGTATATTTGGCAAAACATTCAATAGACTCAAAATACATTTGGCTTGGCTAAATATGGTTGGCCCTTATTTTTTCTAGATATATAACAGAAATATAAACATATGTATAAAGACTTTATTGCTATATCATATCATATATTTATACAACTACAAGATTATTACTAGAACATTTAACTTGAAAATGTACAAAACTACAAATTAAAATAAATCTGATTCTACATTTGATCTAGAGTCTGTTCCATTTCAGTCAAGTGTAGGTTTTAAATGATTTGCAAATTATTGTATCATTTTGTTTATTTACATTTTACAACGTTTGAAAACAGGGTTGTAAAATTATTTCACGTCTTAGCTCGACTGTAACGTTAAAAAAAAAAAAAAAGACATATTGTGACACTGTTGAAATGTTTCTTGCTAATTAATTTAGAGAACAAATCAGATGTCCACTCCTGTTTTTTTGCATATTACGTCTTTATTCTTTACCTCGCCAGCATTAAGATTTATTAAACGCTACAACAGAAATATTGTCTATTGTATCCTAAAATGGCCAACAGGTCAGTTTTACCACTGAAGGTATTATTGCTTTAGCTTTACATAAAAAAAACAGAAGAACCAGAAACTTAATGTATTTAAGAAAGGAATCATGAAAATAAAAATCACACAATGCTACTAAAAGAAGTATTGTCATGTATTACACACTGATATTTACATTCTCGCACAATATATTACTGGGTCCGTGGTATAAACATGGGTTACTGTTATTTTTCCAATAGTATACTGGAACATGAGGGAAGATCTCAGCCATGAGTGTATCTCAAGAAGGCGGATAGTATTTGATCTGACAGTCAGGTCACTATTTATCCGAAATGTGAAAGAAAGCTGCTTCGAATTAGTAAACTGGTAACAGTTTCATATTGTGGGGAATGTGCTCATTTGCTTTTTTTGTATTTGAGTTTACTGTAATCACCAGTTTCCCTCTTTTAAATAGTGTTCACGTTGTAAGGTCAGTATCCAAATTGTAATTATGAGTCAAATATAATAATATAAAGTGTTTCTTCTGTCAAAATCCAGTTGGAAGAGCAACCAAACAGAGTTACTAAGAGTAATTCGACACTGAAATGTAGCACATGTATGTTTAACCCTCATGTCCAACTCAGCACTTTAACATCCCATTATAGTATGATGGTCTTTGACGAAAGGTTTGTGTTCACTTTAATGGAGTAATTAGTAAAAGCAGTAGTACAAGAAGGCTGATGGCTGCCATCTTGAGTTGTATGTGAAAGCTCACAAGATATAAACACAGGAAAATCGATACGCTGCGTTCGTGTCATGCCCTTTAAAGCATTAATCCAAGCTACTTTTAAAACCAATAAAAAGTATATGACTAAAACATACATGCTGTCTGTACACCTTATTCTCACTTACATGTATATAACAAACAGCAATATCTAGCTAACACAATGAACTTACCTAACTAGATGCTAAGCTAGGCTAATGGACACCTGCCATCTTGACCTTCTGCGTGAATGTTTCCTCAGTAATTTCTATGGAAACTATTTCCATAATTTCCTCCAACATGACATGATATGAGAAGACTGAAACATCTGAATATAAAGCTACAGCTAGCCGGTGGTTAGCTTAGCTTAGAATAAAGACTAGCAGCAGGAGAAAACTGCTAGCTTGTTTCTATGCAAACTATTACCACCTGTAGGTTAATACAAATTACTTGATGACTAATGAGCACATGATACAGCTTCAGAGGTTCTGGTAGATTCTGCCACATTTGGACGGATCCAACAATATTTAGTGTACAAGCAAATGAGCACCCAAATTGTTCAATTAAACTTTTGAGACATGAACGTTAAGACGTAATGTACATGACATCAGTGAACCACACTAATGTACTGTGTGTATCCTGTACTTTAACTCGCTTACATCGTTCTGCTGCCACAAATACTCACTACAGCACCAAATGTGAAAATAGTCATGAATTAAATAAAAGCACAGTTTTCTCGTTTGCTAAAATCCACAGAATCAAGCTGTTTCTGGAAGATGTTGTTTTTGTTGTTTTCTTCTTCTCAAACTAAGGTGTTGTTGGTTCGGGTATTTTCGTGTAAAAATACAGAACACCACCATCCTTCCTTCACACCTAGCCTGCATATGAGCCACTAACTGGATCTTATTTAAGTAAAGCAGATATGTAATATTAAACAAATTTAAAAAAAGAAGGTTTTGAAACTAAGCAATGCAATAAAGAGAATTTTAAATAATGAAATTGGAGTTTAAAAACAATATTTGCACTTCTTGTATAGATAAATCTTAGAAAATCTCAAATTATTTCAGTTTAGATTAAATTTACAAAACAATGTCAGTGTGTTTGACAAAAAGAAAAAAAGATGAATATGTATGTATATATATAAAATCATTATTATTCTAATTTAAACACTTCTAGACAGGTAGAAAGAAAATACATTTTACAAGTACGTAATCAAATGATTAATACTATAAGATGTTTAGATTCTGTATCATTAGAATTTAAATAGTCAAAGATGAACTGATTTATTATTATTAAAGCAAATATAGTGAAAAATAACCAACAAAATAAATGTGAACCGTGATTTCTGAAAAGCTGTGAACATTTATTCACTAACAATCGATAAGGTGAAGGAATAAATGGCCAATCGAGCAATAACGAAAACAACTGCAACCCAGTGAACTATAGTTAAGACATGGAGCCATGGAGTGTGATTCATGTGATTTGTGAGAAAAAAATAAGCATCGTGTTGTGCAGAGTTAGAAATGACCTAAAATAAACACTGTGTGCACTTTACCTTACAACAACAGGTTTTTCTTAACAGTGAGTCAAACACTAATAAGGTATTAGAAATGTAAATAGTATCTTCAAACGTGACATTAGCACTGCCAAAACTATCTGACCCCGTGGATACAACTCATGTTTAAAAGAAAGAAGAAGTCTAAAATATAAAGTAAAACTTTGACCTGTTGGCGGCTCAGCTGTTAAATACCTTCATCCTGGAAAATCTGGTCGTGAACAAGCTGTGAAAACCTACAATACGGCAGGTTTCATATACGGAGTGTAGTCGTTCACCGAACCTACAGCTGCAGACGTCGGCGTTGAGTGTTCATGTGTATGAACACAATTTATGTGACAAATAACTATGTTTGTGGTTTTCTAACAGATAATTTAATGTTTTGGGAAATATACTCATTTTACTTATTGCTGAGAGCAACAGGATCTTCACACATACAGATACAAACACTGCCCATCCATCGCCAACGGAGAGCCAGCTCTGCCGCTGTGCAGAGCGCTACAGAGTCAACAGGAGCCCAGCTACAGGTCACTACAAAAATCATCTGCTGCAGTTCAGCTACAGTCTGGCAAGAGCCAGAGTCAGTTTATTAGACATGAGGAACATGGAGAAAAAGATGATGTTAAAATTCACACGCTCAGCTAAACACATATTCCCCACAGGCCAACTAGTGACAACTACTTTGTAGGTGTATGTGTGAAGCCAGGAAGCTGTTAGCTTAGCTTAAAACCAGGAAACACGTAGCAGGGTACGACATCCACCCTCCATCTAGAGCTGCCAGGTTGGTTCTGCACTGGATTAGTTCTGATCTTCTATTTGAACAGTACTGTAAAAATGTTTGTGGCTGGATTATGATCACTTTGGCTGCTCTGGAACAATTTCAGCTTCCCCTGATAAAACATTTGTACGAATTTGTATATTTACATAATGCAGTGCCACCAGTTTGAGACTAGATAATCACGTACATGATAATTTTATCTAGATTCTGTCTGAATATTTGAGTCCGTTTGTTTCAGCTAATGAACACATTTTGAAAATAATTATGATCGAACAAATCTTTGCACCACTGCTCCTACCGAACCACAGCGTTGGTAAACTACTACACTCCCACATGCGTGAGTGTGATGGTGAGAGTTTTAATGGCTGTAATTAAATGTCGCTCAACATTACGTGATTTAAATAAAATAGGGCGTTGTAATTTGCATCTCATAGTTCTTGCTCATCCAGAAGGGCTCTGGGGCCATAAATAGAAGTATTGCTAAGTATCTAACTACTAATTAAAAAAAAGGAGTATAAAAACGCAGAGCATTAACTACAACCCGCATGCCGTAGAAGCACTGGTCTACAGGAAATACAAAATTTACAAAATAAATGTGCAGCAAAACAACCAGAATGTTTCATTACACATATAAATAAAAGTACAGGTGTCATCTGACAAGGCAGATGGACCTCAATCGAAATGCGATAAGTACCTGATCGACCGCCACAGCCCCGTTTACCTTTACTAAACCCACCCGGCTTCCTCAGTGTTGGAACAAAAAGGGTTCACATTCTGTTTCTAAGGCGTTTTGTACACTGGCAAATGAGAAACAAGTGTTACTGTACGTTTTCCTTTTCTTTTTCCAGGAGCAGCTCAATCAGTATTTGAGCCAAGGGTGAGCTGCGATGGAGGCTTTACTGCGGTCTCCATAGTCATACAGCAACTCCTCATCCTTGTCAATGTCCCGAGAGGCGATGAGGATGAGGTGAGGGATGCCGTTGATGTCGTGGAGTTTGGTTTGGCAGTTTCCGTTTTTACTGTGATTTATCAACCTACCCATTCGACCCGTCTCTTTTGTGGCGTCCACACTGTTGACACGAAAAAAACTAACAGTTAAATCAACCCCTGTAAGACGCATGCTCTGAGTATTACGTTACACAGCCTTTTATTAATTAAAGTCTTTTTTTTTTCCAATGAAGTTCTTGTGTGTGAAGTGATAGGGATACCCCTACCCCTCATGTGAACGTGAAAAGCAGAGGGGTAGGGCTAAGGGGTAGAAATGACCCTTAGTCTTAGTGGACGAATCCCTATGGGTAGAGGGTGTCCCTGTTCTCTTTGGATGGAGGGTAGGGCTAAGGCTACACACCACCTTAAAACTAATATTTTTCAGGACCACGCTTCAAACAAAGGGGTATGAGGATTTCTCAGCAAACACCAGATTGTGGTAATGGACAGTGTGGCTGCACACATGGGCAAAGAGACCCACAAAAATAAATATTTTTTAAATAATAAAGATTCAATTTAATTAAATTAACAAACGATGAGAGCAGTGACTATCCTTAACTCTTTTACCGCTCTTCAGATATCATTACATCGTATGATGACGTATAACTGTATAATTAGGGGTGAATTTCTATGGGGAATATTTTTTGTCCTTCAATTTTCAAGGGACATGGTGTAGAAGTAGGGGTTAGATTGGAAACGGGATTTCCCCTTAGTGTTATTCTTAAAGGCCACATCAGTCATGAAAGCCAAGAACAATCCTTTCTGTACCGAGTTTTGCATTTTTTAATGTTAAAAACAAACTTAGTGGTTTTTACTCAACCTTTGGTTGAGTACTGGTTAGTAACTTCGAATGAAAATGGCTTCGAAAACGAAGCAAAAACGAGCATGTGAGGTTATTTTAAATCAGACAGATGTTGACTGTGATATTTTATCATAAAGTATGAAATGAACAAATAAAAATCAGCCATTTATATGCAATGTTTCCCAACCAGCAGATCAACTGTCAACATTTAGCAACTCTTATCGCTATGTAATCAGATAAAGTTTTGGCAGTATGTTTAAACTGGTTTAACTCACCAGTATGTTTTTGAGAGGTACTGGAAGTAGTACATGTAGCAGCCTGTGGCAGGGTTTTGAGCGTATTCTGTCTCCCTCTTTTTGGCATCAGTGATGTGTAGCAGTTCTCCGTGGTACTCCACCACATAGTCGCCTTTCTGGAAACAGCGAGTGGCAAACACTGCTCTCCCTTTTCCTTCCATGTACCTCACCTACAAACACACAACAGGTTTACTGTGAAGACATACAGCTGTTAAAGTAAATACACAGTATAAAGGAATAATGGTTGACCACAAAGCATTTTTCATATAGAAAATATTTTAGTGTCTCAACTTACTTCACAAAAGCAGGATTTACTTTACAGTCCTTGCTTGACTATACCCAACAACCTGTACCAGGACTCAACTGTTACAATTGGGCCAAATTAGAGATAATGTAATCAGAATACTTCCAGTCGGGTTAAATAGCTGCCCATGTGACCACTGATGAGCAGAGTGTGAACTGCTGAACTCCTCCTTTTGCTTATTTGGTCGTCTTGAATAGAATAAAGTCTCATCATCAGATGAATGTACACAAAAACTTTTCAGACTTTTACCTACGCCGACATCTGTGATGAGACCTGAGAAGTTCCCAGTATAATTTACCATTACATTCTGCTTGTGACTCTGTGTCGGCGGACAACTAATCATAAATAAATAATGAAGTTACCCGTTATAATGCACACAGGCATTCTCAATTTGCAGATGTTCACATGGATCTTTTTACTGAGTGATGGCTGCACGTTTTTAATAAACAGCTGGAAGCAACAGAAATCGATGCATCACCTGAGATGAGAATACTGTGTTTGGATTAAATACACCTGGCTTAGCTGGTAATGCTTCATCCGACATTGTTAGAGAGAGAAGCATAACGCACAACCTACCTCCATTCCTTCCTCTGTCCCATTCGTGATGAGCTTGTCTATGATCTGCTTCTCTTTATCCTGGTTGAGAAAACAGAAGATAAGATGGTAGTACTGCAAAAACACATCCAAAATATAAAAACACTGTGAAAAGTCCTATTATTCTAACAGACGACCTGTCTTAGAAAAACTTTAAGACAATTAACCATCACACTACATTGGGAAGGTTTCTCCAAGATAATGCAGGTGAAGCTGAAACAACACACCACTCTCACCAAAGTGATTAAATCAGAAGCCCTGTTGTCATGCATACCTGCAGGCATCACTTTTGCTGGTAGATTAAAACAAAGAAGCCGTGAAAAGGGCTTATTCTTCCCTTTTCTACTTCTAAAGAGGCCTCCACTAAATCTTAAATCTAATCTTACCTTTAGCTCTGTTTTACTTTTCCTTGAGCTTCGTCTTATTGGATAGTAGTCAGTGACTTTTCGGTTTTGGGAGTTTTTTCCAGTTGGACTGTAGTGGAAAAAAAGAAACACAACACACGTAGCATTTAGAGAAGGTGCAGCAAGGTGAGAGAACAACTACATACAGATACAACAACAAAAACTGATTTAAATATATTCGGTATATTTTCATCGTGGCATTTTCTGACATGTTCTGTTCACAGAGGGTAAAGACAATTTTTTCTTTAAGGGTACATTTCACTACTTTATACCTTAAAATATTCCACCTTAAAAACTGTTTACCATGCCAACGTTTGGCATCATTTTTTCAGCACCTTACCTGTGTGACAGTATAGTTTTTTCATTTTGACATACTGTATTAACAAATTGAACCTCAAAAATACACAAGAACCATAAAATCTGTTGTGTTTTGTGCTTGCTAGTAAAATCAGCACGTAGAGCTCTGTCGGCAGATTTCACCCGTATTTTATTCCTGCAGCAAAAAATGACGTAATTTAAGTTTACTTTTCCTACATAACAGCTCTATACCTTGTTCTTCTACTAGACAAACTAAATAGCTTTGGCATGGTCGCACGTTTACAATACTCCTCTTTGCGCTTTCAGTATTGCGCACTGCAGAGTTCCTCCATCATGCACGCACAAAACTTACACAAAATGCATCACATTTGTACCACGGTGGCAGGACATTAAAATGTGCGTACATTCTTGGCTGTTTATTTCTTATGGCCTTGTGGTGGACATTCCTCATCTTCTTCTGGCGGCTGTGAGGAGCACTGCTGTTGTTGGTGTTGAGAAGACTGTGAGACCGGCTGTTGCTCAGGTGCAGGGAGGGTTCCATAGCGGAGCCAAGGCAGTTCTGACTGCAGCAGTGCTGCAGAGGTGACGGCTGTTCGCCTGGCCAGCACTGGCTCTTTGAATCTTTTGTTGAGTTACTGATGGAAATGGGTCTCCAGCCTAGGAGGAAGGAGGAAGAGACGAACACACAGTCTTACGTAATCTTTGCACCAACAACTACTTTCCTCAGGGTGTAGCTATCTGAAACAGTGATACTTACCATCTCCCAGCCGTGAAATATCATTTTGCTGGGAGCTCAGTGGAGAGCACCCTCCATCTGGAGTCAGCTTGATCTTCTTTTTATCATAAATGGGTGAGTTGCCGCTGCTTAGAAGAGTGACCGAATGGCTATTGTGTACAATATCCTGTGAACGCACAGAGAGAACATATTTAGTTTGGAACCCCTGACTTGGAGAGATACTAAACCTTATACATCCCATCTTATGCTAAATCCACTTTTTAGTCATTTTTATACATTTGTATGGCTCTCAGGTTTGTAGAGACACACCAGGCGGGTTAGAAGCACACCCTGCCTTTTTTGGGTCCCCAAACACCAAATTTCAGTGTTTACATACGCATGTGCGCGCCGTGACTGTGAACAGTTTGTGGCTGCTGGATTAACTTTAAGGCTGGAGCTCAGAGATGGACTGGTTCTGACTGTCTGTGACCTAAACCTGGGTATACGTCAAAGTTTGGAGCAATAAGTGTTACCATTTTAACTTGTTTCGTCTTGTTTGCTTGGCGAGTGGTTTGTAGAAGCAGGACAAATTAGCTAGTTTTATAGCAATTTTTATGGGTTTATTAAAAATGTGTTATGTTAAATAGCACGGTATGGTTATGTAACCTCATGTGAGAGCAGCAGCTCTGCTGTTATTCTGCTACTGTGCCTGTGAGAGGAGAAGGAAGAGCTACTGACTGTTTCAGTGTAACCAGAAACAATGATCAGACACATTCTGGTGTCGTCAGTGACCTGTTTTTAATCCCTAAGAGATAATATGAAAACTGTATTAATGCAGAAGTGCAAGTATTTGTCATAAAACATTATCAAGTGCAACCAAGAATATTGCATTGTAATAAGTACTTTCTCTAAAATGTACAAGTCATCATGACAAGTGAGTCCTTTGTGACTCTTCAGGCACTACTGAACTGGATGCTGTTGATAACAGGACTGTTCCTGTCTAGGTTTCTACATTCTTCAAATGTTCAGGCCTTGTTAAGTCTAATTTAATCAAAGATTTAAACAGGGAGACACTTAAACTTTAAAAGCAAATACTGGGACTACCCAACAGCAAAACACGTTAAAACAAGTAAATATGCAAATATGGATCTGATTTTTTTTTTAACCAATATTAACTGGAAACTTATTTGTTATGACTGTTTATTCATAATCTGCACCTCTAGTAACAACAACTAGTGTAGTAAAAAGCGCAGTATTTCTCCACTGAACTGTAGTGGAGCAGTAAATGCGGTGTGGGTGGGGCACTGAGGAGGAGACCATGCGGGATCCACACCCACATCAACTCTCCGGTCCGACCCTTTAAACCCACAGCCAGGGCACAGCGAGACAGGCCTTTGTGCTCTTTAAATACTGGTTAAATCCACTCAAACTTAACTGCATGTCAGCTGCAGCCTTTTAACGCGGAACCCTCTTAAAAAATGAAATCACATGATTTTATTTCTCGTGTAACATAAGAAATTGCAGCTAAACATCCTCAGCGTTAGCGCTCACCACTAGCTAATGTTAGCAAAACACTCAGCTACTGTAACACAAACTTACACTTACTTGTAATGTTATTTCCTTAGTACACAGACCGGCACATTATTAGTCTCACTCTCAACCACAGTAATAATCCACTTTAGCTGGCTCTCGTGTGCGGTTCTTGACCTATGTTTGGCACGGTGGTGATGCCCTAACAAGCAAACTTACCCCGCTCATGTCCGACTTGTTTTCGTGGCTCCTCATTCAGCTCCAGCGTCTCGTTACGAGGACAAAAAAATTAAAGAAGTTTTAAGGCGGTTTAGATATCCACCCCGCCGGACTCCTACGTTGTCGGTCCCTACACAGTGTCCCCGTCCTCGGTGCCCTTTTCGCCGTCTGTTTGTTTGAAACTGCCAGAAGCTCAGCCGATGCAGCCTCCACAGCTCCGCTCCGCCATTTTTCTACATGAATGAAGGAGACGACGGGGACCAATGTCGCCCTCTGCGGGTCTAAAGCGGTATGTCAGCTGTCAACGACGGTACAACGAATAAAACATAATGTAAGACGACATTATTTATATAATAAAACACGTTATTAACACTCTTTAAAGTCTAAAACGTTTAAACTTCAGAAAAATCAGATTTTATTAAAATAATGACAAAAACAAACACAAACATGGCCGCTAACGGAAGTGACGCACATTACGTATAGGGACGTGGACTTTCTCTCTTTTCATTGGCTGGTTGTTGGTTTTTTTGTTTTGTTTTGGTTTGTTTTTTTTTCCGTCTGTTTCTAAGTGAAGAATAAGAAAAATGTTAATTATACATTAACATTAAAAAGCAGGGAAATTGTTTTAAAAATCGCATTTTATTTATTTAGCCTCGTTTTTGTTTTGTTTAGTGTATCTTTATTTTATTTTATTATTACCATTATATTGTTGAAAATATTGCATATATAGCGTTTTTATTTAGTTTTTATCCTTTTATGTATTAAAATGTTTATTCACTCACTAATTTTCAATGCTCACATTTGTGGATGTACTTATACCATAATTTTGTGCCTAAGCTGTTGTACACATTGCGTTAAGGATAGTAGAATGAAAGAGGCTTCATTTAAAGCAGGGTCTAGAAAAAGTTTTATTTCACTTCAAATTTCATCTATTTCTTTTAAAATTATTTTGGAACAATATGCAAAAAGTTTTGTGTTGAAAAGCCAGTGCAAATGTCAAACTGTATGGTAGTCCTACATCTATTTACTTTGTAAACAATAGGATAAATAGATGCAGAAGAACATTCTGGTACTTTTTTTTTTTCATTTGTGTGAGGCACGTTACTATGTATACGGCATTGTTTTTCAGCTAGCATGTTATTACATTAGATTAGATTGCTTTACTTTGTAAACAATAGGATAAATAGATGTGTATTTTTAATCACAGCAGCATCACATGTTCTCTTGGTTCTGACTAGTTCTGTAGCTGTGGATCCAGATAGACCTGAACAAAACACAGCATCAGGTGTCAAACTCGGACCCATCTTTGACATGTCTGATTAATTGCCATCAGCTAATACCTG
>OMLM01014439.1:17251-27650 GCA_900302695.1 Helostoma temminkii
AACCTACCCCCACCCTCTTTTATCCCACTTTGGGTAGAAGCTCACCAAATGCAGCTAGGCCACCAGGAACCGCCTACACCTCCCACATTCAGTCGCCTATGGGCAGATCGATCACGCCTTCAATCCAAATTATGTTGCTTTGACTGAGTTAATTTCCACAGTGATACAGATCTGCTCAGGAACTGCATCTGATCATTTGCAATTAAAGTCTTTAAGCAGTAAACAGCCACTGAAGATTCTTGCTGTGATTGAACAGAAGCCAGTTGAGCTTCATTAAGTTTGCGTTCATGGTTTTCTCACAGTTCTGCAGTGAGCTTACGTGTCCTAAACATGCACAGGCCTTTGTGTGAAGAGAGATGGAAAGAACACAACTTCACAGATACACACTAAAGTAGTGCAGATGGAGGAAAGTGTAAAACACTGAATCAAACTTTGTGTCATGAACACAGGATATCACATGTAGTGCACAATATGTTCTGTAGAAGATGATAAAACTTAAAAAGGTCAAACCAGAATAATGTGATTTATCCCATTGTTCTATTACAAATAATGCATTTTGTATTTACAAACTGAAAAACTGGTGTGAAAAGATACTGTGATTGAAACTTTGTAATAGTTACAAAGTTATGGACTGATTTACCATTTCATTTCAATTATTTGAACTGCCAAAGAAATTCAGAGGTGTAGGGAACAGTGTTTATCTCTGCACTTTATATGTGGGGGCAATTCAAACAATGGCAATTTATTAAACATTATTATTGTGCTGTTCTGATATATACAAAGTAGCAGTATATTTCCTTTTTATTTGTTTTTACTTTTATACATTTAATGCTATTAAAATTGTAAAAAAAAATCTCAGGCATCACATTATGTTTTTCTCTAATAGCATGAGCCATTAATAGCCCATTCAGTAAAAGTAAGAAAGTCAGATAGTCCTACACAGAAAGAAAGAAAGAGACTAATAGACAGAGAAGTGCAGTGAGGTGATGTCATCCTGCTGTTTGGGCGCTTGTTTCCTATTTCATACCGGTTAAAAGGACTCTAATGTTTTTTTTCCTTCTATAAAAATGAAAATATATGCGATTTGTTTTGAAAACCTAAACAGAAAAATGATTATGTTTGTAAAGTCTCTGGTGTAGGCTAATGTAATTACTGTAGCATATTTTCCTTGGTTGGGGACTACAGGCCAATCAAGAACGAGTCCTGAAGGAAAACAAACGCCAGGATTGGCTGAGACGCTGCGTCGGTTTCAAGGCACCCTGCCTTCAGTCGGGGGTCTTGTGAATGGGGGGCGCCTGGAAACCGGTGGAATCTGCACGGAGTGAGGAGAGCGAGCCTCTGGACTTCCAACTGCTCAGCATGTGAGGCGACGGTCTGCGTGAAGTCGGGACGAAAAACGATGGAAATATGAGCTTTTTAAAATGTTTTTAACAGTTTTATTTTGTACTCAAGTAGCAGCTCTTTAGTATTGAACGCACTGGGACCATTTAAGTCTGCGCTACTTCGAGATAACCGGACTTTGAAGTGCTATTTTCACCTCACTGGGAATGAGAGCGGAATGCTTGGAGTCACTTACAAAGACCATCAAGAAGTCATGACACGACGGACGCTTTACTTGGAGTTATCTTCATAAAACCAGAGGAAAAGTTGACACCGGCTTTTTCAACTCGAAGTACTCGGACTGTAAACTAAGTATCGGGGCAGTTGCTGCAGATTTGCCCCGCTTTTGTGTCGTTTTTAAGTCGCCTTACTTGGATCAAAGTTTTTTTCTTCCCTCCCCCTCCTCCTCAACCATGGCGGCGGCCAGGTCCACCACTGGCTCCGTGTTGCTGCGGATCATGTGGCTGGTGTGCGGGTTGTCTTTTTCACCCGCTTCTGCTCAACATTACAGCAGTGAGAGTGGAATATCCGTCCCAGAACACGGGTTCTGTCAGCCCATCTCCATTCCGCTGTGCACCGATATCGCCTACAACCAGACCATCATGCCGAACCTCTTGGGTCACACGAACCAGGAGGACGCCGGACTTGAGGTGCACCAGTTCTACCCGTTGGTTAAGGTCCAGTGCTCTGCGGATCTAAAGTTCTTCCTCTGCTCCATGTATGCGCCGGTCTGCACCGTCCTGGAGCAGGCCATCCCCCCATGCCGGTCCCTGTGTGAGCGAGCCCGGCAGGGATGTGAAGCCCTGATGAATAAATTCGGATTTCAGTGGCCGGAGCGGCTCCGCTGCGAGGGTTTCCCAGTCCACGGAGCCGGTGAGATTTGCGTCGGCCAAAACACATCCGAACCCGGGAGCCCGGCCTCTTCGTCTTCCCCCTTTGTACCAGACCATGTGACCCTTCCTCCAAATATTGGCCGCCCGAACCAGCGTCCCCCCCAGCACAACCAGTACCACCAGTTCTCCTGCCCGCTGCAGCTGGAGGTGCCTTCCTACCTGGGCTACCGCTTCATGGGGGTCAAGGACTGCGGGGCCCCGTGTGAGCCCAATAAACCGACCGGGATCATGTATTTCCGGGAGGATGAGGTAAAGTTCGGCCGGCTGTGGGTCGGCATCTGGTCCATCTTGTGCTGTGTGAGCACCTTATTCACAGTGCTCACCTACTTAGTGGACATGAGGCGGTTCAGGTACCCCGAGCGGCCCATCATCTTCTTGTCGGGGTGTTATTTCATGGTGGCAGTGGCCTATGCTGCTGGGTTCTTCTTGGAGGATAAAGTGGTGTGTGTGGATAAATTCAAGGACGAGGGCTACAGGACTGTGGCTCAGGGGACCAAAAAGGAGGGCTGCACAATCCTCTTCATGGTGCTGTACTTTTTTGGCATGGCCAGCTCCATCTGGTGGGTGATTTTGTCCCTGACCTGGTTTCTGTCCGCCGGGATGAAATGGGGCCATGAGGCCATCGAAGCCAACTCCCAATACTTCCACCTGGCCGCGTGGGCTGTCCCGGCCATCAAAACCATCACCATCCTGGCCATGGGACAGGTTGATGGCGACGTCCTGACCGGGGTGTGTTTCGTTGGGATCTTCAACGTAGACGCCCTGCGCGGCTTCGTACTGGCCCCGCTTTTTGTGTACCTGTTCATCGGCACGTCGTTCCTTCTGGCCGGCTTTGTGTCCCTGTTCCGGATCCGCACCATCATGAAACACGACGGCACCAAGACGGAGAAGCTGGAGAAGCTGATGGTGCGGATCGGTGTGTTCAGTGTGCTCTACACGGTACCGGCCACCATAGTGATCGCCTGTTACTTCTACGAGCAGGCCTTCAGGGAGCACTGGGAGCGGACCTGGCACATGCAGACCTGTAAGCGCTTCGCTGTGCCCTGTCCGGTTCACAACTTCGCCCCGATGACCCCAGACTTCACCGTGTATATGATCAAATACCTGATGACCATGATAGTCGGGATCACCTCGGGTTTCTGGGTCTGGTCTGGAAAGACTTTGCAGTCATGGCGGAGGTTCTACAAGCGCCTTAGCAACGGTAACCATGGAGAGACAACGGTGTAAAGTTTGCAGGATGAGGAGGCACAGAGCTGGACGGAGGTTTGGATATAGAGCAAAGCAAAAGAGGTCGAATAGCTTTCATTTTTCTGTTCTATTCTGGACATATTTTGATTGGATTTTTGTGTTTTCAGCCTTTTGAACACAACCGAACTTCAACTGATCTATGTTCAACAGGAGTTGGATGAACTTTCGTTTTTTTTTTCTTCTTTTTTTGCCAAACAGACACACTCCTGGCTTTTGCATCTTTGGATTATAAACTGGTGTAAGTGGCCGTACTGGTCCATGAACTGTAATGCCAGACAACTGAAATTACTTTTAGTATGAAATTTCCTATGTATTATTGATTTATATTCTTAACATTACAATTTGAATGTACTTCTTGTCTACTCTGGTGAGAGGTTCTCAGTGGAAAAATACTGATTAGACTGATAGGTCAAGCAGCGAGTCATTCTGTTCAAACTGCAGTGAAAAGGTCAAAGGTTTGATCCCTACACCACCTGACTGATTTTATTAAATAGGGATACCTGGACTAGTGCATGTCAAGTTACTCTGCCTTTAGCCAAAAGACTAAAATGCTTCAATACAGTGTCCAATTTTGCAGAGTACAATCGGTTTTAATCTGAGAAACGCATCACCTTTTGACTCCACCATTATGTGCCAAGTGGCTGCCCAGAAATTCATTTTTTTACTGTATCTTTTTAAATTTTCATACTGATGAATATTTGCTCCTGCGTTGAATGTTCACTCCGAAGGTGAATGAAGTTATGTATTGGTTTGCACAAATATCCTAGAGGTTAAACGTGTTTAAAAAATGACTGACCCACCACAGGATGATGTAAATCTAACAGTTGAGGAGACCACACACACACACACACACACTTGGGCCTCCACTCTGTAATGGAGACACAACAGCTCATTGTTTGTCTCTGTGTGTGGTCTCTCAACTGTTGGATCTTCCATTCAAGCTCACATTTAAGCTTATAAGATATCCAAAGCACCGTTTCAAGGATTCAGATTTAATCCTTAGGAGTGGAAATGGCTGCTCAGAGTTTTTTTATTTTATCCTGTACACATTGTTTTTTTGTTCACTGTTACAGATTCCTTTTAATTTCACAAAGTGTTAAATGGTTTTCACAAACAGACTGAACATCAAGTATTTAATGAACGATTGTTTTAGAGTCTACCTTGCCTAAACAGCAAAATACAGAGACTGCATTTATTTTCTCTGCGCCTGGAAACAGGACTTATGTTTGATGTTCAAAATTATGAAAACACTAAGAAAGAAGTCAAAGGTCAAAGCCATGTGGGAATACTTTTCAACTGGCGAGAGTTCATTGGATACATACTGTGTAGTGTTTAGTGGAGGTGGAGTGAGATATGTAACGGTTTATTACAACAGAGGTGCTTGTTTATTGGTGGATTTGACCATAAGCATGACCTCATGTAGTTCGCCAGTCCTTAAAAATCAAACTTGCTTACTTGTAAAAAGCAGGGAAACCTCATTAAAATAACAATCCAAAAGCTGTATTTCAGGATTGAGGGCGTTCATTTATTATTTGAAGAAGCCGTGTCTCAGATCTACACACAGAGTAATGCTGTTAAAGCAGTTTGTATACAACAAATGTCACATTTCCCATGTGAATTTACTGCATACCTCAACACTGGTTAAAATTAGCTTGCAGAATTGAGTTAAGATAAAGGTCAACTCTCATCCATCGTGCTTTTACCTAACAAGGCAGAAATATTCTGTGTAATTGTCTTCTGACTGCTCAGATCTGCCACTGTTAATGATAGCAGACTGCCTTGTTTTGTGTTGAAAGTTTCAGAAGCAATATGAGTGTTTGTTTGTGTTTTTGTCTGATTTTACCAGAACATATGCAACCTACCAAGTGGCCACAGTTTTTAAGGCATATTGTATTTATGGGGATACTCATTTTTTTACTTGTTTTTTATTGATATAAGCCTGTTGTATGTGTACAGTTTGAATAAAAGCGATAAGGTTTGTAATGTGTTGACCCCTGTGGTTTGTGCATGTCTGACAGAATATGCATGATGCTGGAAAAAGCAGACAGTGACATAATCTCAACATTAGTGGATATGGTATTGACATTGTTTGGTCAACATATATGTGGTATTTACTGTTAAATAAATCAGCATAAGCAGGTAATCACCTGTGTAAACCCCTTTCTTGAGATCCCAGTTTGGCCCTTATTGCCTTCACTTGTCACCTTCATGTTAAAGAACACCAATAAAAATACTTTTCATGCATGGGCAGGACACATGATTGTAAAGACATTAGCAGTGCAACACAGGGAACATTGTGAGGCAGTTAAATGAGGAATCCAGCCAATTAGTGAACAATACAATTCTTACAATCCTAAATGTCACTGATAATAAATCTGTATCATTTGTTTTGTGTTATTACCCTAATTGTAACACTATGGGCACCAGTTGTGCTCTAACCACATAAGAAGGAGCCATTGTGGGAAAATGTGAATCCACCTTGATGCTTATGATTCACTTTCCCTGGTGAAGAGCGCTGCTGTTGTCTGTGTCCACTAAACTGCCTTCACACCAACTTTCTATCAACAGCTCTTAAATTTATCTACGGAGAAGAGCTGTTGGAGTTAGTAATGCTGTTCCCATGCCAAACATAAACACATGACTGAACATACTTTATTAGATGTTATGCTGCACTATCCTCTGCAGATAAGTACACAAATGACTAATTCCAAGGTCAAATAGGGATTTAACTGTTAGATTTTAGGAGTAGGAATGAGAGAGCACAGTTTTGTGCTTGTGCTGAAATCCGAATCCAAACACATTTAACACCTCACACAAGTATAACTGAACTGTTGTTTTCCAGTAGTTTTCCAATTGAAGGCTACTGTTGCTGTACTAAGAATCAATCTATCTATCTATCTATCTATCTATCTATCTATCTATCTATCTATCTATCTATCTATCTATCTATCTATCTATCTATCTATCTATCTATTTATTAATAATATAATGCAGTCCAGACTCCATCAATAATAAGCATGTAATTATATCCTTTTAACCGTTTGAACTTAAAAACGGAAATTATAACTTTGTTAAAGTTGAATTCATGGCCAGTGAGTGTATACACATACACACACTACAGGTCAAACGTTTAGACACAGCTTGTCCTTCCATATTTTTTTTTAATTTGTATTATTTTCAACATCAATACTCAAGACATACAAACTATGAAAGAACACCTATTATGTAAAATGTTAAACAACTCAGAATATGTTTCATATTTTAGATTATCCAAAGTAACAAAGATCATAGCTTTGATGACAGCTTGGCACGCTCATGGCAGTCCCTCATCAGATTCACAGCTGGTATGGTTTTACAATTCACTATACTTCCTGACCTGTAGTCAGTTTTCTGTGATGCAAGGGTGCAAATACCAAGAGCTTCTATACATAAGTAGTAAACATATTTACATGTTATAATGTTTTACCTTGAGAGATATTAGCAGTGACTAATATCTCTGTGACTAAAATAACTGTGATTAGTTTAGATCCAGTGACATAGGCTTAACTGCTGCCATTATATATATTATATATATTATACTATTATTATAATATATCTTATCATATATATTCATGCTACACTGTGCTGTGTGGAGTAGCTGTATAGATTCATTTTTTCCTGTAAATTTGTGACATGCTGCAGCTACTAGTTTTATATCCCATGTCTAAATTGTTGTTGCACAATTAGACTACAACATTTGAAGTAATCAACTCGACCGCGTCTTCCTCATCCTGGTCTACAATCCCTCTCTCTCACTGCATTCGACCAACGAATGCCACTTGGCGGCCCCAGCACTAAACCGCAATTACTAAAATGTAAATGTAAATGTTTACTGCACAGGGGTGATCCTAGATCACCAGTAACAGTTTGTTTTCATTGAGACTTATTTATTTTACTTCAATGACTCCAGGCAACTCATTTAATTATTTATATATTTCTATGTGTGTTATGTTTGTGGTAATATTGAGCAAGCCAGAGGACAACAGCCCGGAGGGGAGGTGCTGGACAAACTCAAGAGGGCCAAAATGAGACAACAGTGATGTGCTGTGTGCAGGAGAAACACACTGTGGAAAAGTCAGAAGTGTGATTAGCCTCTTTCTGTGGCAGCATGGGTAAGAACCGCTACTTTGGCTATCACAACAACTAAATATACAGAAGATGCCTGGAGACAATGATGAATATCATATGATATGCACTATTTTATCCAATGAGAAAGCAAGACGTGGTCAGACAGCCTTTTTTAGGCTCAGGATTCAAATGACGTCTGAAAGTCTCAAGAACTTTCACTGTATCCCCAAGTGCAATCGCCAAAACCTTCAAATGCTAAGATGAAAATGAAAAGACCAAGACCAAGAGCTACTGCTGCAGATACATTTATTAGAATTACCAGACTCACTGATTTACAGCACCTCAGATTAGAATCCACATAAACGATTCCCAGAGTTCAAATGGCAGACATATTTCAACATGTACTGTTCAGAGGAGACTGTGGGAGACGGGCCCTCATGCTCGAATTGCAAAAAAGAAAGCCCCTACTTTGGAAGAACAACAAGCAGAAGAGACTTGCATGGGCCAAGAAACACAAGGAATGGACATTAGGTTAGTGGAAAACTGTCCTTTGGTCTGAGTCCAAACTTGACATTTTTGGTTCTAACCATGTCTTTAGAGAGGTAAATGATGGAGAGTAGTGCACAAACCATTTACTAGAAGAGAACACCTGAAATTAAAATAAAATATACTGATCAGCTACTCACAATTTACAATTTCTGGTCTGATGCTAACCTCTGGTGGCCACAGCCATAACATGCAAGAGTCAGTTTGCCTACTGCTGTTTAACAACGTGGACTTTATGTTATTGTCATAAGTGAGGGATTTGTACACTGGACTCAAAGAGAGTGTGACAACAGTGGCTGATGTTAAGCAGGTGAGGGGGCATAGGAACCAGCATCAGGACAGGTGAGACACTGGACACAAGAAAGATGAGTTACTGGACTTCCAGGAGGCTGGTTCTGGCGAGTAGATAACAGACAGAAAGGAAGAGGTATCCAAGGTCTATAGTCTACAAGCACAGTCCAAACACATTCCTAATTCAAAAGCTACAGAAACAATGTGAGCAAAACAGGCAAACTAGAGTACCAGCAGGCAGGTATAGCAGGTTCAGGTTCAGAACCAGTTCAGGTCAGGTTCAGAAACTCTTAATGTAGAAAAAAACTCTTGTAAACATATCAGCGAACAATATTTAGTCATCATCTTTCAGCTGCACAGATATCACTGGCTAGATTCCTTGAGTCAGATTAACAATACTGTATCGGTTTAAATGTTTTGTTTCAGAACTGAATGTTAAATTTAGATCTAAACCTCAGACCTTTACAAAATCATGCAACAGACCTGGTGATTACTTGATGCCTGCAGTCACAGATTTCTGTGTAAATCTACTTTCTGAGGGCTGCTGTGTGATTGTAGGCCTGAGTATTTGTATTAATTAAAATATGTGTGGTGAAAATACATAGCTTTTCAGTAGCTACATGAATGCATTGTCATTTAGTGTCTGTTTTAAGTAATTTTCCATCTTTTCCATCTGCTTATTTTTAGTTGTGTTTTGTCAACATTTTGTGTCTGGTTTTGGTTGTTTCCCATGTGTTTTGGTAATTTCCCATGTAGTTAATTATATTGTGTCTGTTTTTACTGTGGCTATATTTGGTCATTTTACATGTTTGTCTGTAATTTTAGGTCACCCATTTGACATTATGTCACTCTGTGGGATCATTGTATCACTTCACTCTGGGGTGTTTTGTATCTTTTATCTTTAGCAGTCACTCACTACATAATATCTAGCCTATACTCTCTCAGCCTTCAGGCTTATGAAGATCTCATTCAGTAATCTGTCCATGAATATGCATATTGTTGCAATAATAGTAAATAACAGCTTGAAGGCACCCTATGGAGACTTGTAGCTTTTAAAGAGAAAGGTCAGGTTAGCAAAAAAACATAATCTTGATTTAGGCTCTAATTAATAGTCAGTACATAATAGTTGGTTTAACTAAGTTTGATTATCACAGTTACATTTTAAATTGAATTTCAAAGTAGATTTTATTGTTGTGTTATTCTTCATTTAACATTTCTTATTATTTCATTTAATGTAAACATATGATGTGTGCAACATTTGTTAAAGTTTAATTCAAACACTGGAGAGAAAAAACATATTAACCTCAATGGGCTTTGCAATTTGTCTTTCCCTCCGTCATTTATTTAAATGGGTCAGACTGACGTCAGCAGGGAGGTTAGTCCAGAGAATGGGGGCATTATTGGAAAATGCCCTAAAGCCAGATTTTTTTAAAACTCTGAAGACAGACAGGAGCACTACACTTTGAGAGCAGGGGAGTTCAGTTTTTAAAGTTACAGATGATGGTGTCAGTTATAAATTATGTTTAAGCAATATTCACTATTGTAGATCCCCAAATGTCCAGATATCTTTGAGGAGTTCATAGTAGAATGCTTCCAGTTTTTATATTTGCCATGTGTAAAGGCAAACATTAAATTACTGACAGTCACAAAACATTTCAAATGATCAGTGACAACATAAAATTAACAATAAAAGGGGCGAATACTATAAAAAGTTGAACCTCACCTTAACCTCACTTTTAAAAACCTTTCAATTATTAACTATGAATCATATCCAACTTAATTTAGCTTTTAAAAACCGCCTTTAAAGGACCCGCTGGTTTGTTTATAGAAAATCTCCAATGTCACAGAAATTTCAGTGCCGACATGAATTTTAGTTTCTGAATGTTTATTTTGCCAGCAACTGAAAAAACATCTCAGTCACACAGATACATGTC
>OMLM01014439.1:27670-38532 GCA_900302695.1 Helostoma temminkii
CCTTTTTGATCTGAAGAGTTCACATGGGGATTTATAAATTACAAACAATTTCTGAGCAGCGTTTATTAACTGATGAATTCAGTTAAAAAAGGAAAGATAGTTGAAAAATGAATTAAAAAAAGCCCAAATTGTGTGAAGATATAGGATAAGACAGGATGGGATAACACTTTATAGATGTTAATATTGTTAAGTCAAAGACTATGAGGGATTTTAGTGACAGGGGTAGGGTACAGGATATAAGGATTTAAATATAATGTGGAGAGGACAAATCCCTTCCAAAGAGTTTATAGATTAAATATTTTCAAAACTAATTTGGTGTGTGTTCTATGTCTTACCTTGAGAGCTGAATTAGTTGTTTTTATTTAGCACACTTTTTTGGGGCGGATGTGTATGTCTGACATTTAGTTAGTTTAACGATAGTCGTTTTTTTTACTGTGTGTCTGCATGAACACCTGTGGGAAATATTTTAAAATAATATTACCTGAAATCCACATCATGTTCGGCCTCAGCTCCACCCATGGCTCCAGTCCTATCACAACTAGCTCCTGTCTGTGCTCCTGCTTTGTCATGCCTAAAATCAGCTACACCAACATCTTGGTATTGACACCCCTGGAGCTATAGCCAGGTTGGAGCTGGGTTTACATGTTATGAGGCTGTTCCGAGGCTGGAGCCAGCTCATTTGTGTTCAGACCAGGCTCCAGTCTGAGATCCCTACTTGTCACGTACAGGTCCAGCTCTGACCGTGGCTCTAATATGAAGAGGTAAGTGTTGTAGCTTGAGAAGGAGCAGAGGCATGAGCTTGGCCTTGATGATGAGTCGTAGGCTGGAACGGGGTCTGGAAATAATCAGGAGTTGGCTAGACCTGGTGCCTGGATGTCATGGAGCTGGAGCTGTGGCTGAACTAGATGAGGCCTGGGTTGGCGTTTGATGTGAATGTGATGAGGTGTGGGCTGGGGCTAGAGCTGTAGCCCGGGCTGGACGTGACAGAGGCTGGAGCTGGAGATGGATGTGACAAGGTGTTGGCTGGAGTTGGGGCTGTACGAGACAAAGGGTGGGATGGAGCTTGGGGTGGGCTGAGCCTAGACATAATCGGGCTAGAGCCAAGTTAGGGGGTGGGCCTGAACATGATGGGGCGTGGGCAGGACCTTGTGCTGGACGTAGCAAGACATGGGTTGAAACTGGGGCTGCAGCTAGGCTTGTGCAAGGATGGTGCTGGAGATGGGGATGGAAATAGATCTTATTATGACAAGGCATGCTTGGTAGCTGGGGCTGTACATGATGAGGCTCCCAAGCTCTAGCACCAGCTCCAGCCCATACTCAAGCCCACACCCCACCACAACCATCTCCAGCTCAATCTCTTGCTCCACCTCAGGCTATGGTTGGACTATACTGACCTTGCTCATATCTCAAATCTAGCCCTGTCATGTCCAGGCACATAAGTATCAGTTTTAGTTCCAGGAGTTCCAATATGCGATTGTCAGAGTTGGACCTGTAGCTGGAGCTCGGCCTGGCTGTGATAAGGTGAGAGCTGGACATCACAGGGCCGGAGCTGGATGTCCAGCCTTAGCTCCAGCCCACACATTGTCACATCCAGCCTTTGTTCCAACCCCAGCATTGTTACCTCCATCCCCAGCCCTAGCTTATACCTTAACCTTTTCAGCCCAGTTCTATTGCACACATTGTCATGTCCCGCATTAGCTCTAGGCCCACCTCCAGCCTTGTCGTGTCCAGCCCCGTATCATCCAGGCCCAACTCTAGCCCTTTCAAGTCCGGGCCCAGCTCCAGCCCCCACACATTAAAGAACAGATTATATCTTGTTTAAACAAACATTTCCATATGTGAAATTATTTCTGTTGTTCTTTCTTAATACTAATAATATTTGATGATTCAATGATTTATAAAATACTCATAAAACATTTTTTCTCATAACAAACACAAAATGCCTACAAATTGGTAAAAGCAGATAGAGTATTTCTGTAAACAGACAGACAAAATAAATACAATATGATAAAAAACAGACATATTGAATGTAAACAGATAAATAATATAAACTTATAAAACAACAACAAACACAACAGACCACACCTTTTCTCTCTCTAGGGCATGCAGATTTGCCCTCTACAAAATCAGAAAGATCAGACCCTACCTTTCTAAATATACAACCCCACTGATTGTGCAGGTGCTGGTCATATTCCATCTCCATTACTGCAGTGGTTTGTCGTTACTGCAGTGGGTTACTGGCATGTGCAATCGAACCCCTTCACATGATCCAAAACGCAGCAGCATGTCTTATTTTTCAAGGACACACGTCACACAACTTCTCAGATCTCTGCACTGGCTTCCTGTAGCTGCCCACATCAGGTTCAAAGCTCTGACTCTTGCCTACAGAGTGGTCAACTCAAATACACTAGTCTACCTCAACTCCTTCATTCAGATCTACAGTCCCTCCCACCCACTGCGCTCTGCCAAAGAACGGCATCTGGTGGTCCCATCACAATACAAAAGATCCAATGCAAAGCTCTTTATCTCTGTGGTCCCACGATGGTGGAATGAGTTACCGACTCCGCACAGTTAGCAACCTTACTCCCAATATTCAAGAAACTGCTGTTACAGAATGTTTCCGCAACTTCTTATGCAATTAAATACATTACAAAAAAAATGCAAAAATAAATAAAAAAAATAAAATAAAATTAACCCTCAAAATCAAAACTGCAAAACACCTGGTACTGCCCTGATGACGACATCAGGGCTAATTTTCCTTCTTTGGAAAGCTCTCTAGAACCACAGAAAAAAACTGATTTATCTTTGTGTGTAACCAGTGAGGTGGCTACATTAGCCCCCTTCTGGTGCCACACAAGATGGTAGTAAAAAAATTACTAATTTGGATTTAGTCATGAACAAATTATAGACAGTGGCAATTTATCAAATTCAATTACTACACCCCACAGCAAAAAAGGATTATATCTATATCATGGATATAGGATATCATGCAATTTACACTGGAAGGCATCAATAATCATTACCCTGACAATCTTGGATAAAAGTTTAATTAGGCTGAACAGTACCCTAAGACACTGAAGGACATCAACCAACACATTCCCTCTGCGACAACCTGATGTCGTCAGGTCATACACTTGAGATTACCACCTTACTGATGCAATTTTCATCTGTTGTGTCACAGAGACACAGAAATACAGAGTAAACAAGATGATTAAACCTCAGGGTCATTAGTCCACTATATCTCTGTATCCCCAGGACATTAATTTATTATTGATGTTATGCTCTGAGACCTGTGGTCTCCATGCAGATGTAACTGTGAGCAAACTTCCTTTACAATAACACTGATATGGGACACTGGGTCACAAAGGCCGAGGAAAATAGAAGTCTACAGTTACCCTGTTATCACATCTTAAAAATAAATATATTTGTTTGCACCTTCACCCTCTTTTATTTCATTACTGTTCTCCGTGCTTAGACATTTATTTTGATAGCACTCTGACTATCATAGGTTTGGCACAGTAACCCCCACATTGTACTGCCATGTTGGTGCTCCTGAACACACCTCACAGGCCTCACAGACCGATCTTGCTCTGACATACTGACATTGAAATTGAACATTCAGAGATTTCCTCAAACTTCTTTTGTCCAACCACACTTACAGTAGATTTCTATCTGAAACATAAGGAAATAATTTCAGTATGATTTTGCCATTATGCATCACCACAATGGATTTGAAACAAAACAATTAAGATGTGAAGTGTAGGTCCATTCCCTTATTACTTCATTTAAGCAAATAAAAGGCCTGTAAATTGGCATCAGGTATTAAATTTGCACTTGGCAGCTTTTTAACCCGAGTTGCCAATATAAAATCCAAGAAGGTCTCAATACAAGTGAAAGAGGCCATCATTAGGCTGAAAAAACAAACACAACACAAAAGCCAAGGAAAATAGAAGCCTACGGTTGTCGTGTTATCACATCCTAAAATCTAATACAATTTTAATTCACCCTCTTTTTTTTTGCTGTTCTCCGTGCTTAGACATTCATTTTTTATAGCACTCAATCAAAATAATCATACTATCATAGGTGTGGCACCCTAACCCCACATTGTACTGATGTGCCTGCCATGTTAGTGCTCCTGAACACACCTCCCAGGCTTCACAGACAGGGTCCCCAGAATGTATCTGTAAATATTCATGCCGATCAACCATGCAGATCCTTGTTTCTGTCCTGGCTGAATTTTGTGTTCAGAGCCTGTTTCTGGAACGGCCATGTAACTGTAGAGATACCCCACGTGTTCTCATTTACTTCGGCTAAATTCTCTAATGAGAAAAGCATTGTTCAAAACAATTAAAACAATTGTAAGAACAATTACGTTGTTGTTGTCAACTTTATTGCATGTTTGCAGAAGGTAGTAAGTCTCCCAAAACATTTCATTTTCGTTTCAAAACCTTGTTTTTGTCTCAGTTAAATTGGGTAGTGCCACCAAAAAAGTTGTTTTTTTATTGTTTGAGCCATACTGGTTGCTAAAGATACTGTCACCATGATAGTCACACACTACAATATGATTGCTGCATTACATCATTATGGAAAAGCTAAATTAAAACAAATAAAATTAAAATCCCACAAAAATGAAGAGGTGTCTAGCAGGCTAGCAAAACAAAACAAAATAAAAACAACTGTACAGTTACAGGCTATAGAACAATGTAGCTTTTCATTTTGGTTGACATCCTGTCTGTATTGTTGGTCTGGGCCGATATTTTCACCAACATCAAGTTTTCACTTGCGATGCACCAGGGAGAAAATCTACTTGTGTGGCACAACCGTACAGTGATGTCCTGCCATGCAGTATTAATGTCACTCAACAGAGACATCGGATGGATGGATGGATAGAATATCCATATGTGTGTGACACATTTTGATAAATGAATGGATCATTTTGCAACATGATGCTCAAATGATGAAAGAACATTTATAACTGTAAGAGTTTGACAGTTTTCCTGAGAATAAACTCATCAGTTTTGATTAGTGACACATATACAAGTGCTTTCGTGCAGATTTGTAAAGAACTGTGTAATTTTTTTGCACATATGTACCAAAACAATGCAACTTCCTTTTCTCATTACAAAAAATGAGCCAGAGTGAATGAGAAAAACTGTAAACAACAAGAATTTGAACAAAAGTTGTTTGTCTAAGACCATTGCTTATGTCTTTCCCTCTTGGCACAGTGTTAACATACACGTAAAGGCCCCAGACCAAAATGTCTGCTTTTACAGAGACCTGTACATCTGCTGATGATCAATTAATCAAGGGCTGATAATTAGAAGCACCTGGCTACAGCGTACCCTCTCAAATCCTATGTTAGGGTTAGGTTAGGATTAGGGTTCGGATTAGAGTTATCCTGTGCTTTCCTGTGCGTTGTGAATTATACACACTGTGCGCTCACTGTTTGTTTACCTTTCAGATAAAGTAGGTTGGATGATGTCTTGCAAGTCTTGCTCCATCAGGCTTTGTTGTAGCAATGTTTTACGTCTCAGCAACTGCAACACTTAATAAAAGAATGAACAATAAAATGGAGCCATATATTTAATTGACAGCAAAAGGAAATGTATACATGTCAGTGAAAGGAACACATCGCTGGTTAGAAGTCCCATGTTAACAACGTCACATGGAGTGTTACTGCCATGAGACAATATAAACAGTTGCTTACAGATCATGTAAGACACAGAACAGGATGCCACTGTTTTCCTCCTACAAATGAGGTTCGGCAAACACAATTTTGATTGTGCAATATTAAAATGACATAAAAGTGGTTGAGGTTCTATGATGGATAACCTATCAGATAATCAATCAGTGATTACAATGCTTACTGTTTCTGGGTTAAATTGCACAGCAAATTACAGAGTCACTCTCTTTGCTCTCACTTTATTGTGTTACTGTGTAATTTTGTTGGTAAATGTGATTATTGTTGTGACAATAATTGTGGATAGAAGTCTTCATGAGCCCATGTACATCTTCCTCTGTAATCTGTGCATCAACGGACTTTATGGAACAGCTGGATTTTACCCTAAATTCCTGAATGATCTTCTGTTTTCAACTCAGCTGATCTCTCATGCTGGATGTCTTCTTCAGGGTTTTGTGTTGCACTCTTCAGCTTGTGCTGATGCCACTATTCTAGCTCTAATGGCTTATGACAGATATGTGGCCATATGTCGCCCTCTGGTGTACCACTCTGTGATGACTAAACAAAGAATTTGTCTGTTTGTGTTTTTTGCATGGATTGTTCCTGTTGGTCTGTTGTTTATGAGCACAATAACATCAATATCAAGATTGTGTGGCTCAGTCATACCAAAAATCTACTGTGTAAACTTCTTAGTTTCTAATCTAGCTTGTTCACCCTCCATTGCAAAAACTGTTATTCCAGCTATTAATTATACTTTTTATGTTGGCCAGGGTGTTTTTGTTGTTTGGACTTATATATATATGATAAAAACAAGCCTAAAATCCAAAGAGAACAGGAATAGGTTTCTGCAGACGTGCATACCACATGTTTTCTCTGTAACAATTTTTATGGTATCTTTACTTCTCGATTTGATGTACATGAGATTTGGTTCAAAAGATTTATCGCAACATGTCCAGAATTTTATGGCAATAGAATTTATCCTTATTCCACCAATTATCAATCCTCTCATATATGGTTACAAATTAACGAAAATAAGAAAAAGAATTGTACATTTTATTTGTGGCAAACGTATTTAGACCAAATCCTGAATTTCAGAAAGTCATTTAGAGGGAATATCCTGTGTTATGGAAAGAAGAAAGGTTAAATACCCGTTGAGCCTTAAATATTTCCCTTTTCACATCATGTTAACATATGTAGCTTTTAGTAAATTTTATTGTAACATTCAAATTACAATAAAATACAATAAAAAGTGAAGCAATGTTATGCCCTTGTTCCATACGGTTACAAGGTAAGTACAATCTGTGTGAACTACATTATAAAGTGTACCTATTATAAATATTGTCTGTAATACAAGTATGTTTATTACCCTATGGCAATTTTCAAATAAAATCATAGCAGAAAGTCATTAGAAATTCCTCCCCAGATTTTCATTTAGTTTGTCCTGTAATAATATTATAGGCACTCAGTTGTTCAAAGCATACTTACAAAAGTAGACTTCTGTCCAATGTCCTCCCGCATACAATATTGTTGCTTAGCATATAGGTTGTATACTTACCAAGTAATAAATAAGGAATACATTTAGAATAGACCTATTTTGCTCTTATGTGTGTTCATCATAAATATAATTGACAGACAGAATGGCCTGCTCAGTGAAAGTAAAATGCAATTTATTTTGTTAAAGGATTTTTTTTTTCTCTTCATTCCATTTCTTTCTTTCTTTCTTTCTTTCTTGTCAAACCTATGTAAAACAACCAACTTACACATTCAGACAAAAATCTAATATGAATGTACATTGCTATAGAATAGTTTTATGCATTTAATACACCAACAAGCCAACAAACAACATAAAAACTTTAAACTGGCAAATTGTTTTTAAACACAAACATATGAATTAGAGATTAAAAGTTATTAGGAATCTGCACATTTTGCTTTAAATTTAACTACGTTAAAAGACACAATAAAAAGCAAGCAAAGAAACAAATACAAATTCCCACAGATTCTTGAAATGATACATGAGGCAGTTACAGAAGGGCACAGACGAAGGAATCCCCCAAAGATTATTACACTTCTAGTTTTATTACACAGTCTAGTTAAAATGCTATAGTGTTCAATGAATGTGGAGCAGATGGTAAACCTTTCAGGTCTGGGGTCTTGATGACCACTTCCTGGTCTCTCAGAAGACTGAATCAGTACATGTGATCATCTGTACAGTAACTACTATTAAAACCAGGGCCGTGCACAGGGTCATGAGATTAGCTGCGTAAGTCACAAAAAAACTGTTATTTTTAACAGATTGTTAGCTACAAAAGCACATTATGTATGTATATTCACTGTATATACCCATGTGCAAATGTTAATATTCAACATATGTTCATTCATCTTCGGAACTTCTTAGTCTCCGCAGGGGTCACGGGTGTGCTGGAGCCTATCCCAGCCAGCTTAGGGGCGAGAGGCAGGGTACACCCTGGACAGGTCGCCAGTCCATCGCAGGGCCACATATAGACAAACAACCATTCACACTCTCACTCACACCTACGGGCAATTTAGAGTCCCCAGTTAACCCGAGCATGTCTTTGGACTGTGGGAGGAAGCCGGAGTGCTTATATATCATTGTAAGTACTTTAGGCCTTACTTTAGTAAGGTCAGTTCAGATAAAATGTTGGGAAAAGCAAAAGCTTTGTCTGATTTGTAAGTATCTTTAATTAAATTGTAAGATCATGATAAGATTTGAGGCAAAACATTACTATGTAATTACAATAAGTATAGATGAACAATTGGCTTGTAGTGCTTCTGTTGTGACAGTTGACACTTGATTTCTGGACTGTTGAATTTGTTTGTTGGACATTTCTGGACTCCAGATTGGATTAAGTATTATGGATTTGGTGTTAGACCCTGGATTTATTGCACACTGTGATGTAGGATTTTGGTAAGAAATACTGTGTCTGCTTTATGATTATGCTTGTGCAAACCACTCACATGCCTCTGAATCTAAACTAGAGAGGAAATTACAGGTAATTTGACTTCAGTCTATACGAAATCTAAGAAAAAAAAGTGGTAGTATTACATTTTCATTGCTGCACGAGTTGTGCAAATAGGAAATAACGATAATAACTGTACCCTGTGGTATTTCCTTCATGGAGTCTAAATGCTGGATAGTGTCAGCCCTGCTCTGTGGAGGTTTTTTGGGTTTTTCTTCATAGCTCTGTCAATGCTTCTGTGTTCAGTTGTTTCCTTGGCCAACCTGTTCCATGAATGTTTCTCAGTGCACCAGTGGTTTATTTCTTGTGAAGACATTGCATATTGTTTTATTGGCTTTGTGCAGTGCCTCTGCTTGATTTTTGCTCTCATCAGAGTCACAATGGCTTGTTTTTTCCCCACAGAGAGGTCCAGAGGCAAGTAGCTAAGTACACCTTAAGTGCTTAAGTACTGTACTGAAGTAAAACTTTGAGGTACTTGACATGAGTAGTTCATGTTTTGTTTACTGCACTACATTTACTTTACATCATGAGTAACTGCTTACTTTTTGGAGGTTTAGATTCTTATAAAAACATTTAAACTAATAAAATACTGATATAATTTATGGATTATTGGATCTTATCATGAAATGGTTTAAAACAGAACAGAGCACGGGGAATGCAGTCTTGGAGGAAAATGTACTTAAGTGCAAATTCTGACTTATATGCCACTTTAGGTGTCTGCCTAGAGGTGAAAAGATTAATGCAAGTCTGCCAACTCAAGCACACAGACAATTATCCTGTCAAGATAATGATGTATAATTTACAGTAATTACTATTTTCCCCCAATGCAGAATGATAAGTAATATCTTTATCATGATATTACCATTTATAACCCCAAACATTCACAATGAAGCTCAGATTATGTGTTGTAGGCACTTGTGTAAAGTCCAAAATTAAAGAACATGAACATGAACCCAAAACAGCTGAGCTGAGCACAGCTGTGTGGTTTAATAAAGCCTTACAGCTTCTTACAGGCACACAAGCACATACTAAGTGCACACATACAGACATGCACACACATCTCAGTGAAAAGACATATGTGCTGGTCTATCCTGCTGTAACTGCTGATGCAGGGAGGAACATGCTGGAAGTCCTACTTGTCTTTAAGGGGTAGTTGTTGGCATTTTGAAGTTGTGACACTAAAAACAGACAGTGACAAAACTTTTGGAGGAAAAACACAACAATTTAGCATCTAGCAGGCACAACTGTGTTTGCCTTTTTGAAACAGTACTTAGACCAGCAACAAGAGAATATCCACTGTGGATATTTATTATTTATGAAAGACATTTTTATACTGCTAGGGATGTTGAGCAGTCGTCTACCAGTCACAGGATTGGTGGTTCGATTGCTGGCTCTTCTAGTCATATGTGTCCTTGGGCAAGACACTGAATTCCAAGTTGCCCCCAATAAGTCAGGTCAACTGCATAGAAGCCCTGCCATCGGTGTGTGTGTGTGTGTGCTTGTGTGAGCGAATGGGTGAATGAGAAGCAGTGTCAAAGCACTTTGAGTACCCATGAGGTAGAAAAACGCTACATTGTTCAGTCAAAATACAAAAAAATCTTTTTCCCGCTGTTGCTACTGTCCAGAGTTACCATCATGTTTTGTAGTGTACATGTGTGTCCACATCCCTAGTTGTAGTATGAATAGAAGTGTGTGTTTGTCCTTAGTGCTTCCCATATTGGCAAGGCAAAAAATAAACTAGATTTAAACAGGCACAGTAATGTATACACACATATGCACATTTACAAAAGCACATAAAACCCTCGTCTTCTGAATATGTTTAATGCATCACTATATCTTTGTGTTGCCTCTATGAGTCATGGTAAAAGTAATTGTTGCCTACAGAATATACAAAAATACAAAATTTATCATCCAACTTATCACAGTAGCCAATCAAACACACGGTATTGTTATCAATGACCTATGTTGGGCATGTGCATGTTTGTTAGCGTATACTGTAAGTGTGTGTGTGTGTGTGTGTGTGTGTGTGTGTGTGTGTGTGTGTGTGCTTGTGTGTGTATGAATAGATTTTTCTCCTCCAGCTTAAAATTTTTGACAGTCAAAACAAAAATAATTACTCTAACGAAGTGACTGTAGATATGACATTTACAGATTCAGTGTAGTTCCATGTAAAATTAAAATCAGTTTATTTATATGAGAGGCAG
>OMLM01014441.1:0-13696 GCA_900302695.1 Helostoma temminkii
AGGACCTTTAAGATTGACACTGGGTACATTTACATCCACATTTGGACCATCTAAGTTTCCATCAATCTCAGGTCCTTTGAGACTTGGAACACCAAATTTTGGCATCTTGAGTTTTGGCATTTTAAATTTTGCTTCTGGTGAACCAACATTGATATCTGGAGTGTTCATGTCTAACTTGGGAGCTTTAAGGTTCATGTCCATATCAGGGGCTTCAATTCCACCTTTCAGATTAAAATCAGGCGATTTCAGATCTGTATTTATGCCCATATTTGGTCCTTTAAATTTAGGCAATTTCAGTTTGCCTGAAGGAGCATTAACATCCCAGTCTGGACCGTGAAGCTCTGGCATTTTCAGATTACCTGATGGCATGTCTACATTGACATTTGGAGTACTGAAGTCCAACTTTGGGCTTTTAAGGTCCACTTTGGGCATATTGATATCTGGTGCATTCACTCCACCACTGAGATTGGGACCAGAGAGATTTATGTCTGGTGTTTTGAGGTCCAGATCTGGGCCATCTAACTTTGGACTAGAAAGACCCAAATTAGGCAGGTTCAAGTTTGGCTTTTTGAATTTTCCAGATGGACCAGCAATATCAACATCTGGCATTGCAATGTCAGCTTTAGGACCTTTGAGGTTGACATTGGGTGTGTTCATATTTACATCTGGAACATCTAATTTTCCGTCAATTTCAGGTCCTTTTAACCTTGGCTTGCCAAATTTAGGCATTTTCATTTTGGGGAATTTCAGCTTTGCTTTGGGTGAACCAATGTTGGCTTCTGGAGAATTAACATTTAGCTTTGGGGCCTCAAGGTCCATGTTTGGTAAGTTCACATCAGGGGGATGAAAACCACCCTTTATTTTTGGAGCTTTTAGACTCAGATTTGGTGAATTCAGGTCAGTGTTCATGTCCAATTTTGGTCCTGATGGACTTCCAACATTAGCATCAGGCATTTTCAGCTTTGACTTTGGGCCTTTTACATCAAGTGAAGGTGCATTAATGTCAAACTCTGGCTTAGACAAATTGACATCAAGACCATGCTCAGGTGTTTTCATCCCTGTATTGATATCCACATCTTGTTTTGCCTTGAATTTTGGTAGTTTGACCTTTCCAGAGGGACCATTTGCATCAATGTCAAATCTACCAGAAGGCACATTAATGTCCACATCAGGGGTATTATTTGATCCTTCAAAATCCCCCTTAACACCTGGAACTTGAATGTCTGGTAAATCAAATGTAGGCATTGTGAACTTGGGAGTCTTGTATTTTCCAGTTGGACTTTTGATGCTGCCTGGCTTTGGTGTTTTGACACTTATATCAGGTGTTTTGAAATCAGCTTCACTTTTTCCTGTGATGCCAAATTTAGGCATATTGACTTTACCAGATGAAGCATTCACATCTAAATTCGGAGATTTAAGATCAATCTTTGGTTTCTTAAGTGACACTTTACCCGTAAGCATGTCTACGTCTGGTCCATTTGGATTATGTTGTGATACATTAACACCTGGCATTTCTAGATCTAAGTCAGGAGACACCCCAGACAGCCTTAATTTGGGTGATTCTACAAAACTGGAAGGATCATCCAAATTTAGATCTGGCTTTTTCAGTTTTTTGGAATATTTGAGACTGAGTTTGCCCAAGGGACCATCTGGCATCCCCACAGTCCCTATTTCAGGGGTACTAATATCACCTCCTACTTCTGGAGTTCTAAAAGTTCCATTGCTTTCTAGTCCAATATGCGGCATTCTCAAATCAAGTACATCAGCTGTAGCGTTGACATCTGAACTTTCTGGTAATGTTCCAGACAGATGAAAGTCTGCAGTGTTAAGCTGTGGACTTCTGGCATCAACTTTATGTCTTGGTACCTGAGTTGCACTGAGAGAAGCCCCACTCCACCCGAGACCCAAAGGTGGAAGGTTGAGGTTGCTGCCATCTGTTGTCACTGAAAGCTTTGTATCATCATATTCTGAATCAGCATTGACATCAGTTCTTTGACTTTTTGTTTTCACAAGTCCAAAGTCAATTCCACGGCGAGGCAACATAGTGTCATATTTCTGGCTGGCCTTTGATGAGCCTTGTACAGGTAGCTTGGTAGCACCATTGCTGTTCTCACTGCCATCCTCTACACTAACCAAGCCACCCTTCATAAACTTCTTGATTTTTGTCTTGTAGAGTTTACTATAGGAATCCTGCAGCATCTACAAATATCAAGTAAAACTAGGGTTACTGCACTGCAGTTTTAGTATTGTTTCAATGAAAAAGTAATGCAGATTGCAGCACAAAAACAACATAACAAAAGTGCTATGAGAATGAATGTCCTTTAAATTACAGAAGGGCCAATAAAAATTTTGTTGATACATATGAGCTGTGTAGCAACCACAGTTTATCTGTATTCCACCTACCGTCTCAGGATTCTTGGCAGACTTGACATCCAAATTTTCAAGGCTCTTGCTAATGTTGCTCCTTGTAAGGACTTGGACCTTGTCATCAAATGGCTCCATTAGCTTCAGTACTTTCAACACCTCCTCTTTTGACAGTTTATCAAAATTGATTGTTGCCCCAAGAATTTCATCTCCTGCAAAAAGAAAAATCAAGTGTGTGCATTAAACGGCATCACACAAACTGTATAATGTACTATAATTTTACCTAATCAACTTTGAAAGACCACACTATTACACAGTTAATTACTGCTCACTGTACTAAATAGTACATTTAAAGCCCAGTAAATTCATTTGCATTTATATTGTTGTTGATAGTGGCCCTGTCCAAAATAAATAATAATGTACACTCAGCAGTCCACTCAGTCATAAGCAGCAGAGATTTCAGACACTTGATGATCATTGTCACATTGGATCATCACAGATAACGGTTGTAACAGGAATTTTCTTATGTTTACAAGAGGAAGCAGTGCATTGTGGGATTGTTAGCAGCAGCAGTACACGCCATGAACACTACTTTTAGTGTTGCATTGTGGGATACTTTCAGTGCCCTATATAGGCTGTGAGAATTCTTACTCAACATTCAGACACCACTACAAAATGCCAAACACACTATAGGGAGTGATTTCATTCTGCCTGTATAAGTACAGTGTGACAAATATTGACAGGTATTTAAACATTGTGTACACTTCATTTAGTGTATACAAGATAGAAGGAGCAGTAATATACTGCCCACAAACACAAACTAAAACCCTCCAAATGACCATACAACCATAGTATTGACCTCAACAAAATACTTTCAATGTAGTCAGTATGTATCGCAGGGCTAATATATTATGAATGTTTCTCCTGCTCACTCAGTCTAAAGCCTACAGTGTAGGATTAACACAACCTTGGATTTGAACCAAGTGTACCACGGTTTCTTTGAATTTGTAAGGTGTGTTCTTGTGTACAACAAATATGTTCACTCTACAAGTGAAGACACAATTATACTGTTCTTTCAAAACAATCAGAAGAAGTATGGAAAGAAGCAAGTCAAGCATCTGACCTTCCCTCAGTCCCTGTTCAGCTGAGGCACCGTTGTTGATGCTGGATATGACCAGCGCCCCCTCATCTGATTGCTCCAGCGTCAGGGCCTCAGAGAGGCTCCTTCCTCTGCGATGTGACGGCTACAAGGACATTTTATAAGACATTTACAACAAAGCACAGTAAAATTTAGCTAACTCTTATTATGAATTAAAAATATGACTTAAAATATTTAAATGTTCCTACCATGATCCTTTTGTTTCTGTCACACCAGCTATGAAAAATCACTTAGGATTAAACCTAAAGGAGAAAACAAATTATTAAGTGAACAGATTCACCAATTCTGGCACAATGACATTTTTCATATGCTGGAGCTTGTATGCTTTTGATACATTAAAGCTTATAAAAGAAAACAGACGGAAAAATCCAGCAAACAGCTCTTGTCATAAATATATTTTCACCTTTTCAGGTTAATCCAGGGAGGGAATATACGATTAAACAAAAGATGCAAACCCTTATTGCACTGTTGATATTGTTTCCAGTGCATATGACTGCAATACCAAGCACATGTGTCAAAGGAGGACAAATAAATACATGAAAAAATCTTTGATGGGGGGTAAATATATTTGCAGATCACCCGAATAAATTTTATCTTTGTGCTTGTACTGTTTTATCTTGTCATGATAATCACTGCTGCAAGAATCAGCAAAAGCAAAGATGAATATTGTGCCTTTAGACAGAAGTATTTGGCAGCAGAAACTCAATGAAAAATGTGTAAATTAAATGTTTTTAGCACGAAAAATCTGTTTTATCACTTTTTTTTTACATGTCCATATATAAACATAAAATAAACATTGCAAAACATTAAGACTGTAAGTACAAGGGCGTCAGCATTTACGTGAGTGATACCCAAGTTGTGCAGGTGCATCACTCAGGTATTTGAGTTATGCCCTCGGGGCTCTTGGGTTATACATTCAGGAATATGAACAGGTTTATCGGGAGTACTTAGAACAAGAGTTCTGTTGTTAGGTGTTTCCTTTTTTATAATCACAATGAAAGAATAAACACACCCACTGCTTTTCAGTACAGAAATCCTGGCAGATCTCCGGTCTGTCCAGCCATAAGATGTTCTGATAAGATCATGTGATCGGGAGCCGGAATAATTAAACTGTACTCTGTTCAATGACTCTCCGAACATCCAAATAAAACTTATGTGATGACTTATAAGTCATTCATTAAAATTCAAACTCATCTGGTATTACTGCAGAGTGGCCTTATTGCAATTTCAGGCTACAAGGATCTGATGAAAAGTACAGTAATTATTGCAGTATTATACACAAAAGACAAATTACAATCAAATAAGTCATATCCACTTACCAGACATCTTATTAGGCAAATCCGTACAATCTAATGTAGTGCAATACAGCTGCCATGTAGTTTACAATGTTTTAACAAGGCGGGTGGAGTCTGGACTGGAATGCATTATAATAGGGCGTGTAATAATGTTTATGTCACCCTCCACCACCCACTGCGACATCAGTAATAAACATTTAGTAGAATTATCATCATTTGGACAGTTTCAGCTCAAAAACAGAGAAATTCTAACTTTGTAAACTTAGATTTCATGGCAGAGCTGCTGTATTATACATTATATTATATATAGTACATAAAAATGTATTTAAAAATGTATTTACTGTATGAAACAAATGCTAACATCATTCAGAATTCAGCCTTATGTAACGTTATACACAACATCAAATGACATCTGAGCAGATGATTTTACTACTACTAAAGTTAGATGTCAATGTTTTGCAGGCAGGCAAACTACACATGCCTGCAGTTAAAAAACTGAAAATGTTCAGTTAGCAGGAGATTTACAGTTAGTCCACAATCATAAAATTCTCCCAGAGATTTTTTATCAATGTGTGTTTGTAACTTGGCAACGGTGGAAAATGTATTATTTACAATACTACCACAGACTAGTGCACAAAAAAAAAAACATGCACGCATGCATGTGCGTCTTGCAACGTGTCTTTGAAAATACAAATAAATTACAAAAAAAGCCATTATAATAATTTTTGGCTGATTCTAGACAGAGAGGAAAACACTATGGGTGGAAAAAACAGCACATTTATGAAGTTTAAAACTTATTTTGTCGTACGAATAGACTAAAATACAATAAAAACATCAAAACATCATCAAAACAAGGAATCAGGATCAGTAGCGCAGCAGCACTGGTGTGACAGAAATCACCTGGATGACAGTACCTGAAACGTGAAGCTCGAAACGCAGTCATGCTGTCACCCACATTCAATAAAACTCACCTCAGGATGCATCAGGAACGTTTTAAGTTGATGTCTGGTTTCTGTGTTGTTGAACAGGTGCCACAGTTTCACTGCAGAGTTATCAGATCAGTCCATGCTGTTTGCTCTGCAGGCTGTGAGTGAGGAGAGGAGCGCCCGAGTCAGGTGAGTGAATACTTGACTTAAAGCAGATAAACAGGTTCCGCCTTTAGAGTCCCGCCTCTATTAACTGTCAACACACAAACGCACGTTTACATCACACAGCCTCATGTAAAGCACACACTGACTAGTATATACTGTACGCATACAGCAAGGAAACGTGTAAACAATCACATAAGTCTGACCCACTTTTCCTTACATGTCAATAGACCATCTAGTCAACATGCACACACACACAGAGATGAATGAGAATGAGTGTTGCAGCAGTCGAAACTTCAAATTCCAGGAATGAAGACAGAGCAAAAAAACAAAAAACAAACATAAACCAAACACCCTGACAACGTGATAAGTGTGTTAACATGTGAAAAATGCTGATCTGAGTCAAGGGAGTGGCAGGCATTCACTGTGTGAGTCACTCTGATTACAGGAGCTTGTTGGTGACAAAGACTAGTGAATCTGGACAGAAAGTGCTTTCACACTCATTATATAACCTACCTACAGCAGAAGAGCTGAGGTTCAGGGTGCAGCTCGATGGACTCTGACGTTCACAGTGTTCTCAGGCGAACTTGGTGTAGAAAAAAAAACACAATGAGGGTTGACAGTGTTTATAACCAATAACATACCTGTTTATTAATCGTTAAAGTCTTATTAATAATGTATGCTTTAATTCTAAAGTTTAATTTGTTGTAAATTTTGTTGGTAAGTAGAAAAACAACAAAATAATCCTTCACAAATTACAACATTTACTCTACAGCTTGGCATCACTTAGAAACGAAACACACGTGCTGTTGGAACGCTAAACGAATAACGTGCTTCTGTTCCTCTGTACATATTGTCTCCAGCTATTGTTGCTATTTACAACAATATCAGTGTCTACACTGTATTTCAATATTACATTATAATCTGCTTTCTTATAAAAAGCAAGGACACGTCTTTATGACCCCAAACTGTTGAATATGCATTCAATACCAGTGCTACAATCTATTAATCAATGTTTTAATTTAATGATTTTAAATTAGAGCTGGAAATATTAGTCAATGAAAAGTGACTTTACTGTATCTGTTGAATAATCAAGACTTTATTTGGATTTGTTGGATCTTTGGGTTTTGCGACAAAACAGACAAAATAATTTATAATATCACTTTGTAAGAACATTACAAAGGACAATTTGTTTACAGTTTTCTCATGTTTTATAGGCTCAATGGAGAAAATAATAGTCTTATTCAATAAATAATGAAAATAATGTCTGAATTGTACACCTGATGTATGAATACTGAATCATCTCTGTGAGTAGTCATAAAAAAATAACCTTCTTGTTATAAAAAAGGCATCAAAACTCTTCATTATAAAACGTTACACCTAGAAAATGTAAAGTTACAAAGATAAGATCAAGGTTAGAAGATGTAACAGGAGCCACCTTCAACTCCTGCGCTCTTACATAACTCCCAACACACAACCAGTGTTTTAATTAAAAGCAAACAAATTAAAGCAGTTTAGTCATAAAACAGGATATCACAAGCAAATTAGAAAGTCATGAGTTATAGTTTTGTCATGTTTTGGTAAAATGGTCCAAAGTTCATCATTTAAAAATATATATACAGTTTGAGTATAATCACAGAACAAATATATGATCTCATCCACAGTATTCACCCATTTTCATTAAAGGTATTTAAAGTTGTTTTAACCATCCTGGTGCCAGGAATTTTATTTTTTTATGCGACACACCACCCATCCATAGGTCATTTTCCTCACCACACCAGTAGTTACTGGTGTTATAAACTAGTAGCAAAGTCAAGTATCGGCTTTTCAGCATCTTGCAGGGTTGAGAGGTGACGAGTACCGGCACATACATAAATCTATGTAACAGCTAACATGTTAAGTTAAGTTAAAACTGATGATATTCTGCTCGTTTCTGTTAAATATTCAATTAAAAGTTGCATTTTTTCCTACTACGAAAGCTAAAACGTAAAAGAAGCTAAATAACACTGACGACAAAGACTGACAGATTCACTTACACCTGATTTCACACAGAAAATCCAAAACTTATCTCACTGACGATCGCTAAAGGAACCATCATTACTTCACATTCAGATTAGGGTTGGACCACACAGGCTATTGAACCTGCAGTGACACCTGACATCTCACTTATCCGTGCACCAGTATATGTTCTGCATGTTTATGAGCAGGAATAAAACCAGTTAAAACTCCGATAATGATTTGCTCAGCTAAATTTATTCCCACTGTCTAGGATTTAGATAAATGTCTAAATTAGGGTGTAACAAGAGTTTTAGTTTAGTTCATCTAGCAGGAAATGTGTTTTCATGTCTTGTCATTTTTACATTAAAACATTCAAACAGTAGTGTCTCTCGTTGTCTTTGATAATTTACCTGCTTGTAGTAATTCAAATAAAAAAGTAAAACTCAAACTCAAAGTGTTCCCACAATTGATACCAAGCAGCCTTCATTTCTAAATTAGTTTTTTCAGTGTATTAAGAAATAACACACTTTCTTCATCATACGTTGTCAGATTTACAGAGACTACAGTAAACATCAGTATAAAAATAAAGCAGATTCAAGTATGTAACAAAAAATATCTAAAATGTGTGAAACAGAATGAAACTAAGAATTAAAAAGTCTCAGGGTAAAGTACGAAAATATGTCTTTTGATTTCCCTTCTTTCAGTCTCGTCTCCCACCGACGAGTCTGTGGAAGACTGACTGGTCGCTTCGGCAGAGAGCAGCGGGGGCGTCAAACTCCACCACCTTCCCAGCTTGCATCACCAGAACCCGGTCACAGTCCATGATGGTGTTGATCCTGGTGAAACACGCAAAGTTCATGACTTAATTCAAAATCTTTCACTGCTGCAGACGTGTGTACAGGAATGAAAACTGATGAGAACATTTCACCTGTGGGCGATGGTGAGCACAGTCTTGTCCTGAAACGTCTCTCTGATGGTCTGCTGCAGCAGTTTGTCCGTCTTCTGATCCACGCTGGCCGTGGCTTCATCAATACAAAGGACCTGCATGATGAGAAAATTGTCTTGCGTGATCATTCATGACAAACGGTGTCAGAATTACAGAAAACACTGCAGGTTTAATTTACTTTGCTTCATGGTCGCTTCACATCACACTAGTTGAAGGCCACTCGTCTTTACAGGCCTTCTAGGAACACTTAATGCACAACTAAGGCAGCAGCTCATCACAAACTCAGCTCTACTCATCTCTAGTGTTAATCTGTTATACATCATAAGCCCCCTCACATCTATGAAATTCAAAAGATTGGTGGTTTGAATTCCGGTTTTCCCAATTCCTGGTCACATGTCGAAGTGTCCCTGGATGAGACCTGAACCCTGGACCTTGGAGCCTGAAAGGGGCAGCCTATCCACAAAGAATACCATTATTTGGGTTCTTTACAGGAGGTGGCATTGACACGGTTGGAAGACCAATCGCTCCTCAACCCAGTGGGCAGCAATTCAAGACCCAGCTGCTGTCATGTGCCAAGTGTCGATGCTCTGCTGTGGAAACCCTGAATACTGGATGAGCGAATCCTCACATACAACGTGTTCATCTGCCATTGTTGCTAAGTGGACGATGGGATATTTGTCTCCAAGTCAACACAAGTCTGCTCCCAGAGCTTCCTCGATAAAACGGATGGAGCAAGAACACTTGTGATGTGAACTCTGAACTAGAACCGTACTTGGGCTTTGGCTGATGTCGTTTCTGCAAGAATGCCAAGTCCTCATATTGGGAAACGCCCTATGTTAAGTTGTGCTAAAGTTACAGGACGTTGCTACTGCAAATTAACTTTACATACAAGAAGCCAGACAAACAAATGTCAACACGTACAAGCAAGAAGTGAGGACTTGTTTGTGAATGATAATAATGTATTTAGCTAGTAAATGCTATAGTACATGTATGTGCAGACGTGGCAGTACAGTACTGTGCAAAAGTCTTGGGCCACAATTAGATTTTTAGCAATGATATATATTTATTTCTCAGTTTTTACATTAGAACAACTAGAAAGTGGTTTCACGGCTGCTGTCATTCCTGATCAAACATCCTCGGGCAATGAAAGGATCAATTAGCATCCAGGTGAAGCAGCCAGACACAGGCGACTCCTTCTGGTCTCTCAGAGAAGAAACTCTGAGAAACTTCCCATCAAGTCGGATCTCTCCATATTCCTTTAGTTACAGAAGCTGTTTTTTTGTGTGTGTTTTTAATACAGTGTACATATTTCCTGTACTTTCTAACTGTATTCTAATGAAGAGTCTAAGAAAAAACACATATATTCTCAAATCGACTGGTGTACTGTATGTACAGTATATACAGCTCGTATTTGATTGTTCGTTATTAATGAAATATTCTGTTATTACACAGTTTAGGTTCAGTACTACAGCAACGTTAGGGAGATTATAACTGTTATGTTAGTGATGGTTATCATAAACTGACATTTATAAGCAAATATTAAAAAAACTTTTGTCTGCTACAGTCGTTTTTAAATGCACTCTGGAACGCTGTGAGCAGCGCCTGTGAATCTGTGTTGTCACATCATCAGCCTGACTGAGCTACCTGAGTAACCAGCTGGCACACCTGGTGTTTAGTGGCTGCAGCTCCTCCTGAAGAAGGAAGCGAGACACTGCCACCACACCTCCTCACCTTTTTTTGGAGTAACTTAATACTTGTTTTCATTGTTTACACCGCTTTTGTCTTGACGGGTGACAGAGGTTCGGTGTTATTAAAAATAATTAGCAGCAGTCATAGATTTATTCAGTAAACACAATGAAATATGTAAAAGACGTTCACACCTGCTGTTTCAACTGAAACCTCTCAGCTTATGCTTTACTCAGTGTGCAGCCTGTCACACCAGACAAGTCAAACTGTGCCATAAACATAGAGCAAAGGTAAAAATCGCTAAATCACCACTGAATCGAACCACGTTTTTGATGCCATTTATTGATTTTGATTTTGTTTGCCATTTTCCTACAACTGTTTAGAAGCTGCAAATAAAATTGAACTTTTCTGCTGGTGTAGTTAGTTACTGCGAACACTCACTGAGAATGTGGCTACAAAACGAGAAACATCATTTTTGTTTTTGTTTTTAACAGTGGATCCGTTTTAAATGTTGACAGAGTCAAACAGCTGCATGTGACAGCCTACACACATCCAGCTCCTCAGCAAATAAAAAACAACTTAAATGTGTCATGCTCATGGAAGCTGGCAGGACACGAGTGCATGCAGCATGAAATCATGTCACGGTTGCTCATGACAAGATGGAGACAAGATTTTTTTTTTTTTAATCAAATCAATATTATTACATCATCTATTGCAGTTATTTTAGAAAGTAGCCGCACAGAGGAGTACTAAAGTACACACACATATCACCAAATCAGAAGTGAAAGCTTAAAATTGCATTTCTTGGCTAAGGACTAAAATAAAATAATAAAATGATTTGTGGAGGACTTTGACCTGCACTCAGCAAGCAAAATGTCAGAAGCTTTGCAGTTACCGGTCCGTGTTGGTCTGTGTCGAGCTTCAGTGTGATTCTCACCTTGGCCTGAGTCAGCAGAGCTCTGGCCAGACACAGCAGTTGTCTCTGACCCACAGAGAAGCATTTTCCTCTTTCTCCAACCTCTGCATCCAGACCACCTGACAGACACGGACAGAGGCTCAATCTGACACCACAATCAGTTCTCACTTATGCTGACGCAACAATATGAAACGTTTTTAACAAAACTGGGTGTGAAATGCACCTAAATATTCAAGAGTTTAAAAAAAAAATCACAGCTCTGGAGTAATTTACCTTCCACAAAAAAAAGTAAAATCATAAATATTAGGCAGATTTTTGACTCATCAGAATATATGACTATTCATACTATCACTATAATGGAATTTCTAGGGGTGCCATAATTCTCCATCATGACACTTTCATTTGTTGCATTACTTAAAATATTCTTTTAAATCAAAACTCTAAAGCAAAACCAGTCATACAGGAGGACCAACAAATTTGTCCGCATCTATACATCACACAAAATCAGCTGAAGCTGAAGATGTAGCACAGTTAAAGATGCATTAGGTCATGAGTTTGTGTTTATGTTAACATCTTAACTGTGCAGACAGTAAAGATAAAGACACGAGGGAGGGGGAGGAGAAAAAGACCAGCAGCTTATCCTGGGAGCATCAGGGACAGGTTCTAGCTGTTTTAAGATCCCCTAAGGTTTTGAAATCGGTTTCTGTGTAGCAACTGAGCCAAACTGAACATTAGTAATTGTCAGCTAGACAGTCGAAAACGCCGCAGGGTGGAGTGAACATTGTGCTTTAAAGGACTCTGAGTCAGGTTTTACAGGCAGCAGACACACCTTAGCTCATCGACTCACTGTGACATCTCAAACTTATGATTTCACTCCTCCCTTTTAGTCCCTCACCCATCCTGTTGACCACAGGGCTGAGGTGGCACTGGTCCAACACGTCCAGGAGCTGCTCGTCTCGGTGACGCCCACACGGGTCCAGATTCTCCCTGATGGTCCCACTGAACAGGAACGGGTCCTGAGGAATAATGGCCAACCTGGACCTGCAGAGGGTGACAACAACACACACAGGAGTGTAAATATTGGCCCGTTTTATTTTACAAACTGATGACACCAGCTCTGGTCTGACTGAGGGGAATCTGTAGACCCACATTAGTAAACATCAGTTTGATGACATTAAACTGACACAAACTCTCAACGCACCTGGAATCAGAGGTTGTCGACACCGTTTAAAACTGATCACGATATAAGATCATCAGATGTTCCTTGGTGCCCCTACTGTTTTGTGTCATCACAGTCATGTGGGACTTTATATAACTTATGTTTATATGTTTTATGAATTTATTGAGTTCAAGTATGTAATGTGTTTTACTGAAAGAAAAATCCTTCTGAAACGTTATTATCATCAGTCAGGACATAAGGGACGGAAATAACGAATTACATTTACTCTTGTTACTGTAATGAAGTAATGAGTAGTTTTAAAAACTTCCACTTAAGTATTATTTTCCTTTAACACGATTTCAAATGTCTACGTTACAGAGTAAAAAAGCCTCCATGAACGTGAGGAAATGTTTCCGTCTGAATCTTGAATCTCCTTCAGAACATTCGGGCGCTCGTTCTGTGCGAAGCAGTAAAGATGAAATGTCACAGCAGTGAAGGAGGGAAGAAAAGGACACACTACATTAAGACCTTAATGAATGTGAATGTGAATCTTGTTCAGCAGTTCAACATGAAGAAGGGATAAATTCAGCTTTAACCTGCTGCTGTAACATTAACATTTAGTTTCGTTTTCCTAAAACTGTGACGAGCTGCTTCTTCCAACCTGAGCAGGTGAGTCAATGCAGTGTAGCTGTACGGTGCAGCTGTAGGCCAAAGTAGCCAAGCAACAAGTACTCAAAGTAAAACTAAAACTAATTACTATTTTTTTATTTAAGTAGATTTTTTTAAGTATTTTTTTTTTTAGTTGAGTACAATGTCACCATAGTGACGGTACTTTTACTTGATTACTATAATTTAGTACTCTTTGCACCTCTGCTTAAAATATACATGAAAGCGAAAACAAAGTTTAACGTAATTAGATTAGATTTTGCTGAATTTGTATTGCATTTTTTAAAAATACGTTTTCTCTATTTTCTTAAGAAAAATAGTCTCACACCCGAACATGTGTCATTGCTGTCTATCATAGTGTGTAGTTTGACATCAGATTATGGCTCAAGATGCTGATTAAATTTGTCTTGTTTTCTTAT
>OMLM01014441.1:13716-29855 GCA_900302695.1 Helostoma temminkii
TCTTATTAAAATGTCGAGAACTGTGCAGCCACAGTGGATGTTTGCTCTGTCTGAGTTACTTTCTGTTCTTTTAGTCTCTTTCACAGTCGAAATGTTTTGCTAAATTAGCCAGAAAACTGTAAATATTAAAAACAGTAACAAATCAGAATGTGTGACTGTGTGAACTACAGTATTCAGTTATACCTGAGCTGCGACAGGCCCACAGTGCTGATGTCCAGTCCATCCAGCAGAATCTGACCCTCGCTGAGCTCCACCATACGGAACAGGGCCAGAAACATGGTGGATTTCCCAGAGCCTGTGCGTCCCACGATGCCAACCTTCTCCCCCGGTCGCACCACCAGACTCACCCCATCCAGGGCATTAGGAAGACCTTCTCTGTACGCCAAAACCACATCGCAAAACTCCAACCGGCCATGCTCTGGCCAAGCAGGGGGCAGCTGATGTTGAAAAACAGATACGTATCAGATTTAGGACCACCTGTGATGTGTGAAGTGGTCCAGGTCTGATTTAAAGAAAATGGATTTCAAGTCATATGTGCTCAGACTGTCATAAAAAATCTGATGTGGGCAAAAAAAAAAAAAAATTATAAATCTGATGTGGGCCACTTTTTGACCCACTATTTCAAAATCATGAGATATAAGGTTTTGACATGCAAAATAAAAAATTATAATAAAAAAAAAATAAATGTTTGTCATGATAAAACAAAAGATAAAAATTTGTCAAACGTTGATTTAAGTCAAAATAAAACTTTACTTTATTCAAAGACTCAAATCAAAATCATTTATAAAAATGTCACAATTTTGACTCACCATCATTATGATTTTCTTTTATTAAACTTTTTAAAACTTTTTTTCTTATTTACTCTTCTAGTGGCAGAAATGGACTTTCATAAATATCTTCAGTTGCTGTTTATTGCGTTAATGTCAGTGTGTGTTCACGGCAGTGTAGCCATGGGTCTGACCTCCGAGTTCTGGTGCTGTGGATCAGTTGACAGGCCCGTAGAGTATTCTTCAGTTCTCTCCACACTCACCAGCTGCATCTCAGTCTGAGTGAAGCTGAATATGAGGCCAGACAGTAGCGCTGTGATGGACAGAGCGTAGGACAGGGACAAACCTACCAAACCTAACACGACCAGAAACAAACACGCAGAAGCTTACTAAACATTTAAAAGTTTTAGATACTGGGGTGCGGCTATCGAACTCTGCTGTTGTCTCACCTGGATCAGCCGAACTAAACTGGTGCTGGATGACAGCGACCACCCCGAGGCCCGTCACCACAGCTACTCCGATCAGCTGCAGGCGGATGTCCAGCCACTGCATGGCGGCATTGCTGAGGAACAAGCAGCGCTGGTTCTGCTCCAGACGTTTAGCACTTTCTTCCTCAAACCTGGAAAACAGTTTCGTTCAGTGTGAGAGATTCACTGTCACTGTGCTGCTTTTAAAGACACTGAAACTGTTATTAGACCCCTGTCAGATGTTGTTAATTTGTTTTCTGCTTTTTTGTTGTTTCATCATTGCCAAGTGGTGTCCAAATATTTATCTCTGACCTACAGCAGTTGATTATTTAGACCAAAATCATATCTGTGTCTATAAAGGGTATTGATCTGTAATAAAAATACTAATACGAGTTCAGAAAGAGTAAAGAAAGGAATACTGAATACTCAAACTGGCTAACAACTAACAGTTTTCACACAAGGACACAGAACATGAAAATGAACTAAGAGCCTGGAAAAGGTGTGTGTAAATCGCGCTAAAGTCTAAAAATGTTTGCGATCTCAAATATACTTTAAATGTTGAGAAACTATTTTGTACATACATTTTGTTTGTGTTTGTGTAAAAAAACAAAGCATATGAGCCAGTGTATTCAGTGTACTTCTGAATATCAATGACATCAAATATCAGACTTCTTGTCTCTCACCTGGAAGAGCTGCCGCTGGCCCGGATGGTCCCTAACCCGGTCAGCGTCTCTGAGAAGTGCGAGTACACGGGAGACAGAGTGAGGCTGCACAGTCGCTTAAGCTCCCGAGAGGTGTATCTGTAGAAGTGCTGTGTCTGGTGATAGAGCAGAGCCAGGGGCAGCAGGGCCACCAGGATCCAGGGCAGGCCGTAGCTTATCACCACCAGCATGCCCAGCAGACCGAAAACGTTGGCGAGCAGGATGTTGAGGATGAACGGCAGGCTGTCGTCCACACTGTACAGGTCTGAGGAAAAACGGTTGAGTATGCGACCCAGTGGGGTAATGTCAAAGAACGTCACAGTGGCCTGGGGGCAAGATGCAAACAGGATGTTCATTAGCTTTTATTTCAACCAGGCTACCTGAATATGGTAAGATATCTTTTATTAATTAAGCTGCACAGTAATACAGTTTCCAGACTAGATAGTGAAAGTAGGACATCAGATGCTTCTTTTTGGTCGAGTAGGTGGAGACCAAAATTAGAGCTAAAAGCAGAGTCAATGCTGGATTTATATTTAAAAAGTGGTGGGAACAAATGTCTTCAAATAAATGAAACTGTTACTGTGTGTATGCTGGGTGCAAATAAGTAACTGTTTTTTTTTGTACTTGTAAGTGATAGTGACAATGTTGCATTTAAAACACGATTCTTTTGCTTCCGAATAGCCAACAAAACTAGTTTATGCAGTTTTAAAACAGCAAAAACAGATTTTTGTCCACTTGAGGGCAGCAAATGTCCACAGCCAGCTGACAGACGCAAAGCTTTGGCTTCTAATGTTACAGTTTAGTTTAATGTTAGTTTCCTTTTTACACATTCAACAGAAAACAGCATTACAAATAGCCACTAACATATACTTTTAAACAGAAGGTCTTAAAAAAATGCTTGGAAATTATCTGACATAAATGTGTAGAAGCCTTACAGTCACCAGTCTGCTTCTCTAACCTTCAGCTCCTGCTGCCAAACATGACAAACACTCAATCTGCTCAGCTTAGCTTAGAATGTTGGCCCAGGAAGACTGACAGTTGTTTGGGGACTCAAACCTCAGATGACGCACCTTAAGAACCCGATCCAGCAGCCTGTTGTGGATCACTGTCGCAGCGCAGATGGTTCCGTAGGCAAAGAGGAAGGCTCGGAAGGCGGTGAAGACGGTGTTGGCTGCAGCGATGGAGCCGTACACGGTCAGATAAAACCTGACATCAGAGCTCGAGTTTGAGGGAAGTATTTGCACGGAGGACAGAGGAGATCTGGATGGGTATGTGTAAATATTGAAATGAGACTTCAGTAAAATAATACATACATAAATAGACCTTATTAATTCACATTATTCATTAAATAGCAATACTTTAAAGAAGAGAGAGAGACTGTTTTGTGTTTTTATTGTTGCCTGTCTTAGTTAAATTATACTAAATAATTTCATAACCGTGCTTTTTAAGCTACTACACTTTTACAATGTTTTTATAAACTTGATTATAAAATAATTAAAATAATCATAGCTTGTTATTATTATTCAATAGCTGAGTCACAAATTGCACGTGATATACTACTACTACTTTCCAAAACTATGTGTCCTAAAGCGATATTGTGAGAATCTGGCACAAAACCTATGTGTTATTAAATTAAATTACTGACAACTTACACCAGGCCAACAGGTGAGAAGAGCAGGAGGTGAGGTGAGAGGAAGGCACTCGCTGATGAACCATTATTCCTGGTGGAGCCGTTGTTTTTCAGTTCCGAGATCCAGTGCGACAGCCACCAGTCGGAAACGTTCTTAGATACTGAATTACAAAAAACACAACACAAATTTCAAGGAGAGAAAAAAAGCCCCTCAAGTTGCTATTGTAGGACAGAATGCTGAAACGCTGGACAGACAACAGACCTCCAACTATTCATCACAAAAGTGAAACTGTTTACAGAACATTATAGATCAGATCAGTCAGATCCAGAGTGCTGCATGAATCAGAATAGATACTAATTAAAAGATTCACCTCAAACCTTATTTATAAATGTTTTCCAAACTACCACTGTCACAGTAACAGCCACCACAATAGAAATTCATAAATCACTGACAAAAACAGATACTTTGTACTATAGTACTGGAGAAGTCAGAATGCATACTAATTAAACACTTCAGCCTACCTTCTTTACCAGGCCTCAAACCATAACTTGTACAGTAAAAACTACATTTTAAGGACAAAACTGAAAACCACAACACAATCACAACTGCAATGTCAACAAAGTATTGAGCACCAGACCTTGCATGAGTAGCAGAGACACAAGGATGGAGGTGGCCAGCACTCCTCCTACAGCCACCCAGTAGGTCTGGTAAACTCTCCACGCCAGGCCGCCCATCTGCTTCTGCTCCGCCCCCGTTGGGTCAGGATCATTGTCCACACAAAGATCAGGGGCTGAACTCGGTTCCTCCTCATCCTGCGCCACACCATCTGGTTACACAACCAAACAGAGCCATGAAGACGATGTTTGTCAGAGTTTTAAACAATAACATGATTGGATAAAAGGTCAATATCAAGATAAAAACTACATGTTACTGGAGAATTTGTTTCAGTTCAATTCAATTCATTATTTTATATAATATACCAGCATGTTTAAGAACAACCAACCAATGAGTGCTTTCCATGGTAAATACAAACAGATCAAGCATGTATGCAAAAGATAAAATATAAATAAAATGGACAAAACAAGATCTAAAGCACATGTGTAGCTATATCACTAATTCACAAAGATTATAAAGAAAAAGCCAATAAATCCCCCTTGAGCAGGGACTAGGTAACAGTGGAGAAAGAAAACTCCCTTTAAAAGGAAGAAACCTCCAGAAAAACCAGGCTTACAGTGGGCGGCCACCTGCCTCGACCGGTTGGGGTGGGTTGAAAGTGAAGAGAGAAAAACGAAACAACAGGAAGCACAAGACAAATCATTGGACAGACTGAAAGAATTTCAAAATCTTTGTTATATTTAGAAACATCTAAAATATTCTCAGTTACTGAGATTTCCTGAGAAATGTGTGTGCTGTGTTCATTAAAGCGGCCATATAATGCTAAATCCACTTTTTAGTCATTTTTAATACATGTATATGGCTCTTGGGTGTTGTTAGACATACACAAAGTGGGTTAGCAGTGGGCTTTTTACTTTTTTTTTTTTTTTTTACTTTTTGGTGGAATCCATAAACCTCATGCAGGAGCAGAGGTACGTCAGCAAACAGAAGGGGAGGGGGGAGTGCTTTTCATAACCAGTAGTTCCAGAGACATGGTTTCTGGTTTATCAGTCTGAAAAGTTACTGACACTTTCTCGGCGGATGTCAGAGACCTGCTTTGTATCCCCCATAAGGTTTATAATATGAAACCTTTAAGAGTCTACAGCCGTGCTAGCAGCTCTATTCTGCAGCACAAATGAAGCACCGGAGCATCTTCCAATAACAGAATCAGCAACATAATGTATAAGTATATGTATATAAGTATAATGTAAACCATGCTTGCAATTTTAGTTTAGCTCGCTTCCATTTGCAATTGTATCACAGCACTGATGAAGGTCGTAAACCAAAAAAATTTGACCTGATGTTCAACCTGAAGCTGAATGAATGTTTGCATCACAGGGGGCATCAATCCAATATGTGTGGTGATTAATTCGAGGCAACAAGTATAAAACTCATGCTGGTGCTAGACAAACAGTCACCGATCCTACAAAGGAGCAAAGTGATGGACCACACGACCAAACCCAATCTGCATTCTCCTACTACTGTGAAGCAGTTCATACCTTTCTCTTTCGTGTTGTGGTCATTCTTCCACTTCTTCGGTACTGCCTCCACTAAAGGAAGGACTTCGGCTGGTGTGCCTGATTAACAGCGAAAAGTTGAACAAGAAATGGTATCTTTACGGGCCACATTAATTTTTCTTCTACCACAGAGCATACCAAACTTAAATGTTTCGTAGCGTTAGTTAGTGTTAACAATGGAAAAGATTTACCTAAAGCATTCCCTTCGGACTCATCATCAATGTGTAGCATTTTGGCATTACATTCTTACAATTATATATTATTTAGAGGTATTATTTTATACTACTATACAACTTTGACCCCATTTCACTCATATAAACCGTTCAAAAAAACTGCAATAATAACAAAAGAAATTAGGTTAAAAATAGGACGAGACATGTCGTCTGTCAGTTACTGGGTGTTCTGGGTTAATCCTCTATAATTAGTGATGAACAGTACAATGTCCTGATTTTGTGGGCAGATAAGTAGTATAAAGTAAGTTAATGTGTTCAAAATAGAAGAAACCAAATGTGACATGCATAATGCAGATATTTGTCTGTACCTGTTTTGATGATTGTTCCATTGTCCATGAGGACCACCATGTCAGCTTTGTCCACAAACTCTATGCGGTGGGTGCAAAGTATTCTGGTCTTTCCCCTCAGGAGCTCCATGATGCATTTCTGCATCAGGTGTTCAGCCACGTCTGTGTCGACTGCTGCCAACGGATCATCCAGTAGGTAAATGTCTTTGTCCTAAAGTAGTGAGGTTAGGCACGAAAATGAAAGGAAAGAGCATCAATCGGCCTGAGCACCTAGACGAGCACCTTGCTTGTTTCATTACTGGTCTGTCTTAAAATGTGGTCAGGATTTAGAAAACCTGGAGTCCAGTGACTGAAACAAACTGAAGGTGTGAGTGTGAGATGCAAAAAGAGGCTGAATGGTTTGGAAAGAACATGACACCACATACTAACATACACGCACGGTGGAGCTGCTTCACTGCTTCTGGACCTGGACAGCTTCATCATCAAGGGTAAAATAAACTCAGCAGAATAATGTTCAGTGACAATCCACCAGATGAAGAAAACTTGATGATGCAGCAGGACAATGACCCTGAACATACATTGCAGCAGCTCAAAGAAGAGCCCAGACCTTATCCCAGTAGAGAAGCTGGGAAATGACCTCAAATGTCCTGCAAATATGTTTCATCCCAAACTCATCCTAAACATTTCCCCAACCATTATATTAGGGTGGCGATGCACACAGTCTCCTAAAACAACATAAATGACAAGTCACGAATACGTTGATACATAACATAAAAATTAAATGTCCACAAGCAACATATCATAATCCACCAAAATATCCAATTTACGACATCCGATACGATATCCGATCTTTTAGTTCATCATGCAGAAATATGACTCCGACTTCATAAACATGTTTTGTGGTTGGGTTCAGGCACTCACAGCGCTGGGTTAGGGTCAGAGAAAGACTGTTACACATTATTGAAAAATGTAACATCACTTCACACACAACGTCTGTTAAAAAAGTCAAACACAAACGTGATCTGCCTCTAACCAAAGTGTTTCTCGTGCCTCGACCTAACCTCACCTCTGGTCTCAACTCGCGTATGCAGATTGTCAGAGCGCATGTCAGAAAATAATAAATTCATGCACGTGACTGACCATGTAAACAGCTCTAGCCAGGGCGAGCCGAGCCTTCTGTCCTCCACTGAGTGTCACTCCATTCTCTCCCACTTCAGTCTTGTCGCCATTTGGCAAAACCTGAAGACACATTTTAAAACAAGTTCATCCAAAATAACTTAAACACTCTTGTTTATAAGAGAAAGTTCCTGTTTTGATGACACAGGGCTCAGTGTACCGATGGAAGCAATCAAATGTGCAAAAGAAAAACGTTAATTGAGTAACAATGAATAAAAACCACCCACTGTGGAGCACAAATCTTGTAGAAGTTGCTTTTGTGTCACTGAGCTCAAATGTCAACCAAATGACAGTAACAATGGTAATCTGTGAAAACACTGTGTGTAAGACACACACAGGCAGTAAAAGACAGAAACATTAACTTCCGTACATTGAGGTCGTCCGATAGGGCACAGGCCTCGATCACAGCCTGGTAGAAGGCGGGATCAAACTCTTTGCCAAACAGGACGTTGTCTCGTACTGATGCATGCTGGATCCACGGCTCCTGAGAGGCCAGGCCAAAGCCGGCCTCTCTGTCTGCAGTATAAATCACTCCACTGACCCTGCAGAGGAAAGAGACACACTGCTAGATCTAGCATGTACATCCTAACACAACATCAGAGCTCTTAACACCCTTTATGTCACTTTTGACGTGTAGTTCCCACTAGTTGGGGTGAAAAGCTCCATCTGACCACAGTCAACCTATATATTTTTTTTCCTCTAATTAGTTGAGTTCAAAAGTATGTATACCTCCTATACAAACCATAGGTGACCATCATAAATAGATGGTTAATGCAGAGTACAATCAGATGTTCTGTACCTGTTGAGTTCTCCTGTGAGAGCAGCCAGTAAGGAACTCTTTCCACAGCCGACCTTCCCAACAACAACCACAAGAGAACCCTGAACCGAACACAAGGCAAAACTGTTACTGCCACACACTGAGCGGTAAAAACAAACACTGTCATTAAGGCTGTTAGTTATAGTCATAGTTTAAACTCAATTAAAGTGGGCAGCCATTAAATGTCACTTTATTTAAGTCGGTTCAAAACACCAACACCTAAATTAAGTGTCTGTAGATTAAGTACTGCAGATTTCTGAATGTGTAACTTTTGGTTCTTCTTTGACGCTGCTGTTTAAGTTTCTAGTTTTTAGAGGAAGCCTTGTTAAAATTCAACTCTACTGCTCTGAAACTATTCTGCAGGGAAAGAAAGTAGTTCAAGTGCAATGAAGCAATTCAAATGTATGTCCTGATAAATGGCTTCTACCTTGGTTATGTGTAGATCGAGACTGTGAAGCAGCAGACTTCCTTCAGCAGCCACAGTTTCAGTTCCTCCTATGCTCTGGTCACGACTGTCAGGGCCCTGCCAGGAAAATGTCCCCTGGTTCAACAGGACTGATGTCTGACTGTCTTCAGGAGACACTGTGGACAGATATGTTTCAGAACAACGACAATACTGGACAACGTATGATACAGCTTTGCTTATAAGACCTACAGTCATTCCAGGAAATATATAAAGAAAGAAAATGTCAAAATGTTTCGTATTTACGTTTTGACCAAATGAGACTAAATGAATACAGTGGCAAGAAAAAGAAAGTGAACCATTAGCTATTTTGTGGTTTCCTGGATAAATGGGTGATGAAATGTGATCTGTAGTCACAAAAACATATATTTCTAAACTTATGAAAAACAAACGGTCACGATCATTCATGTCTGTATTGAACCCGCCCACTAAACATACAGAGCGATAGTGGACAACAGTAAGTGAAACAGGGTATTATTAACTGGCTGAACCACCTTTGGCAGCATCTCAACCGAACATTTCCTGTAGCTGTGGATTAGACTTGTACAAAGTCCAGGAGGAACTTTGGACCCTTCTTCCTCACTGAACTGCTTCAACTCAGACAGATTCTCAGGATTTGATTCCACAGCATCTCGACTGGGCTCTGACTGAGCCACTCCAGTAGGTGGATTTTATGTCTCTTTAGATTCAGTTTGATCTTAAGGGAAACAGCCCTGCTGCATCGCAAAACTTGTAGGAGACCTTGATAAATGTGGTAATTTATTTTGCCCTCCACAATGACAAACAGTCCAGGTTCACCAGAAGCAAACTAGCCCCGGACAACAATGCTCCCTCCACCATACCTCACTGTTGGTACGATGTTTTCATGTCGTTGTGAGATTCCCTGTTCACTGGGATAATATCTTGTGGACAGTTGAAACTAAAGTTTTACATTTGCAGCAGTACACTTTTTATTCCCTTGCCACTGAGCTCTGCTCTGCTCTCAGTCATTTATTAAAACACAAAAACACACACACAAGCATCAAAGCAGCAGCCTACCCAGAGCGTAGTACGCCTGCAGATCCTGGTTGGTGAGCTTGAAGAAACGCTGGATTCGTTCCAAAGACACTTTGGCCTCCAGGATGCCGTTGAGTACCCAGGGGAAAGCGTTGAGCGGGATGATCAACATTCCCACCAAAGCTAATGTGGTGAAAACCTGCACGGGAGGAGATCAGCTACCGAGTCTGAGCTTTAAACATCATGCGAGATCTACAAACCTAACTACAAAGTTTCCAAACAGCTTATAGTTCGCATCAGCAGTTACCTTATTTCAGAACTAACTGTACTTCCTACCTTGGCTGCAGTCAGCTGATGACCCAGGAGCACAAATGTGAGGAAGGTGAGGATGGAGATGACCACAGGCAGAGCGGCCCAGGTGTACACACACATTGCATCCAGGTATTTGATGGCCTTGAGGTGGGACAACTCTTGTTCACGATAGCCAGTGACCTTCTGGGTAAAATGAGCCTCCCAGTTGTAGAACTTTATGACGCGAATGCCGAAGAGGATCTCCGTCATTAACTGGGACAGAAAAGTCATGAATGTATTGCTGATTAATCTGAATCTCTACACAGTTCTGTGCTTGGTGAACAAATATCAACAAGGAATGAGTAGATAAATGTAATCTAGAAAACAACGACATGATGTATTAGTTTTATTATTAGATTTATTAGTCCTCTGATAACCATAAAAACCATCAGGTTATTATCACATTTCTGATTGTTTCAACATAAACTGAGTAAATATAGCTCTGTAAAACTAGAATTCATGACTTAACTGCTGTTTTGGTTTGCACTAGATTGTACGAGTGTTCCTAATAAAGTGCATATTCCTCTGTTTATTATAAATGTTGTATTGATTGAAATTTATGAAGACAAAACAAACAATGTGATCATTACTGATGTTTGACTGTCTGCTAAACATAAACCTCTTGTCTGCTTGTAACCATGTGAGATTGCACAGGGATCTTAATTTATATTATAAAAACATGTAATTGTGTAGACCTAATATCGAAGTACCTGTAATCAACATAGAGGATATACTGCATCTGAATCAGAGTGAGAGAGGCTTTGTAAAGTGTCCATTTACAAAACCAGTTGGGCTGCGATTTCTAAACAACAATACTCAGGGGATTGTTGGTAATAAACAAATCCCTGCTGTTTTAATTGTTACATTACTCATGTCAACAACTACAACATTGCTCAGCAATTAAAGAAACAGTCATAGTTCTCACCTTAACGCGGCTGTCCTTGTACCTGAGCATGTGTTTGTTGTTGCTGAGGATTCGGGAAGCAAGGAACTTGTTGAGAGGCACCAGCAGCAGCGCCACACACAGCCCTCCGAGGAAAGCCACCCCCACCTGCAGATACAGCAAGTAGAGGGTGATAGAAAACCTGAAGGGCAGGCTCCACAGCTCATGGAAACTGTTGAAGAAGTTGACCACGCGGTCGGTGTCTGTGCTCATTAAGTTCACCACTTCACCCAGAGAGAAACCAGCCAGGCTGCTGCTGCTGACCCTCAGGGCTTTGCCGTAGATGGCGGAAACAAGAGCAGCACGTGCCGACAGTGCCACCTTGGAGACCTCAAAGACAAAGATGTTTCGCAGGACTGAGGAGAGAAGGGTGGCTGCAAAGAGCCCTAGGGTGCACCACACACCCGTGCTGACTGGAGCTCCCTCTTCCTCCATAAAGTTCACCAGACTGCTGAGGAGCAAGGGACCAGCAAAGCTCAGCATGTTGACCACCACCTTCAGCACACCCAGTATGTAATATCGCAACCCATAAGCTTTGTGGAGCACCTTCAGCAGTCCAACATCACCTGCCAGCTCCAGTGGTTCCTCCTGGTACCATGAACTCCAGGTGCCGGTCAGGAGGTTTCTACTGACTGGTCTGGGCCACTGGTCCTGCCTGTTACTGACCGCAGCCCCTGTTCTGCAGGCTTCCCAGCACTGGTGGAAGTATCGACAAACAACACTAGTGCGAAGTTTCCAAGGGAGATGATACACATCAGCTGGTCTGTCCAGCTCCCCGCGTTGGCCCCGCTTGAGGAGGGGGGTCAACCACAGGTAGAAGAGTCGGGAGAACCAGCTGCTTCCATCCTCAGCCACCATTTCCCCAGTGTCTGTCTGGGTGCTGTCTGGAATGAGTCGGGATCCATCCACAGCGTTAATATACAAGGTGTACCCAGCATCACCGATGCAAGGAAATGTAAATGCTAAGAGATAAACCAGAAGGGGGAGTGTCCGGGCTGAGGCGAGCACAAACCGTGCCAACTTAAGAGGGTCTGTGAGGTTTAAACATTCTTGTTTATCACAGTAAATCATCAAGGTGATGACAAGGTTGGGGACTGACAGAAGAACCAGTAAAAGCAACAGAGGTGGCCCTCTAGTCCTCCTGAAAGCGGCCTTCTGGAGGACTGTTATTGCACTGAAGTGGACCAGCCAGGCTAAAATGGCACAGCTGTCAGCTAGGACGTCCAGGTAAACGTCCCCCTGCTGGAGCACACCGACCAGGATGGCATCTGCAGTGAAGAGAAGCGCTGCCAGCAGCGTGGACCCCAGCCTGAATGTCCAACCACAAGGTGGGGACGTCTGGAGGGTACTGCATCTGATGAGCACAAGATTTTCTTCAGTACTACTTTTATCTAGATATGTTCAGGATTCCAGTGCACGTCTGAAAGCTATAATGCTGCTGTACAAAGGCACTTTTCAGCTAACAGCTAATGTTAGCTACAGTGGCGAGGAGCAAAGCTGTGGCTATAGTCTTGAGTTTCTGAAATTTGTTATAAGGCCTTTAAGTATCATTTACAGCTATAAAAAATATTCAAATAACAAAATAATAATAAAAAATAAAATACTGCTCATATATAAAAAATGTAAGTGGGTTTACAACCTCACACGAAGACGCATCTATGTTTTTTGTTCTGCAATACTGCTCCTTCATTTTTGTCTACTAATATTCACAAAAACAGGACACATGATGTGAAATACATCAAAATGAACTTTTTTTTTTTGCAGATACCTTTTCATGCTCAGGTAGCATGCACTGAAAACTGCCATCCCAGCATGAGGCAGGGCTCCGAGAACGAGCTGGTTGAAACAGGGGCTGATGTTTCCATTCTGCCACACAGGGAGAGGATTCTCCTTGTCTGTGTGACAGAGTCCTGCAACCAGCTCCGCCGGCCCAAAGTTGCCCATCGCTCCGACTATCTGACTGCTGTCATTCTAGAAAACACCTGGAAAGAAAAAAATGTAAGTAATCATAACCATTAAGGGATAAATGGGTAATCAGAGAAAGTGTTTTTCTGTTAAACAGACTCTCCTGAATGGTTCTCCTAAGGTTCAGTGCAGTTGGCCAAAACGAGAAACATACAAATACATGAGAAGTACAGTATCTAAACATACATTTTAAAAGCAGTTAACAAAGTTATCAACCACATACAACAGTCACCTGCACTGGTCATTTACATCCTGAATGTGTTTAAACCTTTAACCACTCAAGCAGCAGAAGAAAGAAAAGGGTTTTTAAAGCGAAACCGACCAACTGGATACACTAATGTAAACAAACTGAAGCTAGCTAACCAGCTCAGCTACCAAAATAGCAAATTATTTAGCTTGTATCACAGGCTCCAACATGCCAACACAAATATATTATGTGGACAAAACACTAAAGAGACAGACGAAGGTAAAATACAACTCAATAACGACAATACTGTGATAAACAACAATAAATAATACACCTTCAAGTATTACCGGTTAGCAGGAAACATGACTGTCGACTGCTGATGACGTAAGGATCAAGCTTTTCAAAATAAATGTCACATGGAGCAATTCAACAGTATAAAACTAAAAACTAGCTGCATTATTTGAAATGTTTAGAACATGATCTGTAGGTTTTTATTACATAATTTAATGCGTATTTGACTTATTGCACTATTTTTATTTTGTCCTTTATCCTTTAAAAAAGATACTGTACTTCTCCATTTACAATAACGACACTTGGTGGTAAAATATGGAAATCTCTTGGATTAGAGATTTCTGTACAGATAAAGATATTAATAACAGAACTGAAGTAGCAGTTTAGCAGTAAATTAACTGGAGTGCATACAGTACAAGTGAAATAACACAGTAAAGGTTAATAGGTTACTTAGCTCTTACAGCCAAAGCAAAGCTTAAAGTAAATTTCAACAGCTGACCTTTTTGAAATAATCTTCAAAAATGTGCACAAACATTTATCAGATGTGTCATTAAACTGTCATCACATTACAATGTTATTAAACTAAAAACTTGTGTTCATAGTTGTCATAAATGATCCCAATATTTATACATTCTGTAACAAGCACAAAAATATTTTTCCATATAAAATATAGTTTATAAAAATTTTAAAACATAAACTATATACACATATAATATTTAGTTGGATATTACGTATTTTTGTAATTTATGAATACATTTGATCGCATGTTTTATTTTTGGCTTATTGATATTTGTACCATCTCTTGCCCATTGACAGCTGAGCACACTAAGATAAGCTAGGTTAGGACGAGGAACATTTTTTTCCTTACTTTTTAATGACACTGAACGTCTATGTCAGTCTGAGTAAATGTTGATGGACTATTCAGATATATTGCTTTTATTGCATTTATATACTTTAACGTTTGTCCAAACCTCAAATGAAACCAGTCTAAACATATACAACTGTGCATTTCTGAATTTCTAATGATAATAAAAATAATCTAAAACTGATACTAAAACAAGAGACAGAGAAAACAGAAGCAAAAATTGTTTGAGTTATTTATTGAGGTGGCAACTGTAAAAAAAAAGGAGCAAACTTTTATTTTAGCACCTTTTTACAAGTTATAAAATTAATTGCTGGTTCAGTGGGTTCTTCTGATCAACACGACATTCGACTGCAGAACATTACAGGACGTACGGTTTGAGAAGGAGAAGGATTTAACTCCAAGCCACAGAAACATCTTAATTTGGAAAATCTCATTATATTTAATTATAATCAAGGTTAAATTTACAGATTTGTGACCTGGAATTTTAATCAGTGCACATGACATTAGCCTTGTAACATAAGTTACAATAAAACAAAACATTAATTATACAAAGGTTAACTGTAATTAGACAGAAAAACATCTTTAAATACTGCTTGGAGCTGTCTAAGGCATCTTTACTTCAATAGAAAAAAGATCTAGGAGTCTTATACAAAGCAGGAATGAAGCTATACAATGTCACATTATATTTTATTCCTTACACGCTGTACAAAGTTCACTTTCTTCGAGGCTGGCAAAGCCAACCGCAACACTAGGCAGCTTAATTTTTATTTTCTAATATCCTACATTTACTGTGTCTACCAGACACACACTGTATTTACATATTCAGACATGAAATACAAACATAAATATGATCAGCCTTTGCTTATCCACCCAAACGCCATCACACATCAGACATATTCTTAAAAAAAAAAAAAAAAAAAACACCAAATATTGGCCACCTTAGCTCTACATCATCTGTCTCCTCTGTGAAGCACTTCACAAACCTGGTTCAAAGTGCCTTAAAAAGAAATTTAACCGAAGCTTTTTGGTCAAATTTCTCTGTCGTTTGCAGAGAAAAGGTTGGTGTTGGATATTATTAGCAAGACTGCACCATCCATTAAACATGTACATCACATTATTAAAACACACCACAATGAAAACTTAACACAGAGGTGAAGATAGTTTGACCAAAAAGCTTATTTATAACAATAATAATTTTTGTATTTCCTATATATAAGGAACTCCCATACAAGCTTCAAACTGACCAGCAAAACATCTTCATTATGCAAAAAAAAACAAAACATTTTTGTATGTTTACAGTAAAGCAAATGGTAGTAAGGTATGAGAATACTGTACAGTAGGCCTAATGCTGGTCATGTGTATATCAACAAAAGTATTAGTTCAGAATTAAAGCTGGAAAAAATCATTTACAAAGGAACTTATTCAAAGCCTGAGAAAGCTTCTTTTCTTTTTGCATCTTGTGACATGATTGTCAAGTCAGGCCAAATAATTGGAAATACTATCATATATACAGCAATGCATAGGCTACATATCACCAAATCATAACTATACTGTGAGTAAAGCAGAATAGAAGATACCCTGGAGTTTTGTTGTTGCTTTATTTTATAGTATGTAAGGCTGGGCATCATTTAGTACCAGATAATGACTTGCTTTGACACCTTACTTTTAGAAGCACGTAAAACATACAATATAAGAAGTTTTCCTTAAGCATAAGTTATTTGAATAACTTTTTTGATAAAAGAAGAAGAAGTACTTAGAGAGAACACGGTCTCAAACTAGCAAATGTCCGATTTAATCTGGAACTATGCGATTAAAAAAAAAAAAAAAA
>OMLM01014441.1:45966-64137 GCA_900302695.1 Helostoma temminkii
TTGCAATCAGTTTTCCTGGCTGGCAACTGTTTTTTTTGGCTGTGGAAACACACACTTTTTTAACTGTGTTGAGAACCCTTATAGTCCCACAGTGGGGAAATTCAGTTTTGGACAGGCTGCCCCTTTGAGGCGCCAAGGGTCAGGGGTTTCGGTGGCTTGTCCAAGGACAACTCAGCATGTAGCCAGGACGGGGAATTGAACCTGCAAAGTAAGTAATGCTGAGTAATGCACGGCAGAAGCAGGACAAAGTGGCAGCTAGTTTCACAGCAGGACTGTTTAGGGTTGACTAGAGACATGGTGTGAAACTTTTAAAGCTATTCTTATAGACGTATTGGGCAGATTTATGTTGAAATCACATGGTTATATAAGACCAGCACAGTGTGGTTATGTAAATTCATATCAAAGCAGCAGTTCTGCCATTGCAGTTATTCAGAATAGCTGCTGACTGTTTCAGTGTAACCAGGGAGTACCTGTGTTATCGCTGTTCCTGCAGTCAGACAGAATTGGTACCTCGTCCTTATGACGTTGCGTATGCCAGAAGCACGTCAGCGAACAGGAGAGGGGGGGGCAGCTCAGAACCAGTTGTTGCAAAATTTCAGCCAGGGCAGACACACTTCTGTCACCTCAATCACCAGCTTTTTACCTTCGCCTGATCATTGTTTGTACAGACACAAATTTTATCCTTCAACACAGCCAATGATGGACCTGCAGATTTGTTCACCATCAATTCAATGCACATAACTGCCCCCAAAATACAAATGTTATGTGGCTCCTCATTCATTCTAACCATGCATTATTATTATTACTACTGTTAACTTGTCTTTCTGGTTAAATGTTGGTCACAAACCAATGAGACAAGCTGACATGATCCCAGCACTGCCACTGCAGGCCTTTCACCCCGTGGAGAAAATGTTCCAGCCGTGGCTGTCAGTCCCATCTGATTTCATCGTCCACTGAGCTGGCCCCCAGCACTTTCAGACAGCATAGGGTCCGGTGAGCTGTCGCTCTTTATATCTCCCTGTGACTCTATTCACATCCACTATGCATACAGACCTTTTCATACAGGCTTTTCCCAAAGAGTGCACTTGACCTTATTCATATACTGTGGTCTGTTTCTCCCCAGTGTGTCCTCTCCCTGCATCACTGTATGGATTTTTAAAGTACTTGGGAAATGAGAGTTCTGCTTTTAGCTAAAGCTCTCTCTCCCTCTTTACCTCAAGTGTACTGTGGAGAATGCAGATACTGTCTATCACCTTCTCCCCATGCACCTCTGTGGAGAGCTTCAGAGAGAAGAGCTGCATAATTTAACTTGAATATCTCACTTTTTCTCACTTAACAGGCTCCATCAGGGAGCCAAAGCATCAGCTGGAGAGTTTTCAGCTCTGGAAAAGGGGATAGTTTAAAAAATGAAACACTTTCTATACTGGGAAGGCACCATCACAAAATGTTTAGTGTCATTACAGCTTTAACTCACAGAAACTGATACTGCATTTCTATGTCACATCATTGTCCATGTTGGCTGTTTAATCTTCATTTCAGTAACGTTTCATTGAAAAATGCAAAAAGGTTGTTTTCAGCTTCATAAACATTTGCTACTTTTTATTTGCTTTGTATGATGTGAAGAGAATATGTTTGGGGTTAATAACTGCTGAGCACATAAAACAAGCATTTGAAATAGTTCATTTTCATTGTTCATTTAACATTTCTGTAATGTTTATTTTTGGCTTCATTTTTGTTCAATAACCGAATGAAAAAAGTCATGTGGGTTTTTGTTGTCTGAGGTTGTATTTTACTAATACATAGAGCCACTATTTTTATATACACTAACGTTCACACATGACTGTATCTATAAACAGCAGATAACACCGATTGTATGAGCCATCAAATGTTTCCGTTCACCTCTGAGTTCATCCTGCTGCTAGTTAGATTATTAGTGAAGATTAGTGAACCTGTTTCAGTGGCAGCCTTACAGGTGAAGCCATGATGCTGTCTTCACTGTGTTTTACTAATGATTTTGTGTAGTTTGGGTCATGAGCAGATCCTTTCATCACACTGGGGGAAGTTAATGTTGGTTAAGTCCTTTTGTAATCATCTGTACTTTTTCTGCAAATTCTGATTCTTTCTGCAGATGAGGGTTGAATCTGTTGGTACCACTTCTGTATTTCTGCTCATGAAGTCATGTTTGAATGGTGGATTGTGATACCTTCACTTCTGTGGAGGTGATGTCTTGGTGATTCCTCTGACTGTTGTGTTTGTTGGCTTTTCTACAAAGTTCTCACAATGCCTTTGTCATCAGCTGTTGTTTTGACTGACTGGCCCTTTATGTATATATTGCTGAGAACACCAGTGGATTCTTTCTTTTTCAAGACATTAAAAATTGTTGTATTGGCTATGCCCAATGTGTATGCAGTGATTTTTACCTGTTATGTCAGAAATACAGTCTTTTAAAGTTTAGTCTTTTAGTGAGTTATTACTTTAAAATCAATCTCACTCCCTGACACTCAACATGTGAGTCACCTCTTACAAAAGGTTGGTCGTCTGTGTGGTGCAAACAGCATCAAATAAATCATTTGATTTTGAACCCAAATGTCTTCGGTGTACAGCAAAAGCAAACACACTAGCCTTGTCATTCTTTTGGAGGTGACTGTGGTTCTTAAATAGTTCTTCTTCATTTTACGTGTTGCGACTTCCTGCGTCTCTAAATCCTCAAACTTCTAGATGTAAAATCTGACACATTTCAGACGCTGTCTCAGACTTTTCCACCTCACTAACCAAATACTTACAAACAAATACTAATAGTCAATACTATCACTACTGTTCACCATGTGTCCCACTTTTGCCTCCTTCTGACTTTACTTTACTTAGTTTAGATTTTTTCAATTTTATTTACTAAAGTCAAAGTAGTTTGTATCCACAATATGTCAGTGTTGTTCGTTCTCTTTTTTCTCTTCTGAGCAGAGAGCAGCTGTAACATTGCAAAGCATTTTCCCCTTTGGATAAGTGAATTTCTTTGAATCTTGAAATGCCTCAGAACAAAAATCACTTTTTCCTCCCACAGAAATGTCAATGTCAATCTTACTATAAAGAAAAATAGAAATGACAGCACATACCAATGTTTATTTTTCTTTTTTTTTTACTGAAAGGCTGAGCCAGTAGCCAGCTTCAGGGTGCTGAGAAACAGAATGTGCAAAATATACTTGGGCATTTCAACAAATAAACTGACAGGTAGAGATCAGTCGTGGCAGATATACACACAGTGAGGCAGGGCACTGTGGGGAAAAAGAGACATCTGGGTTTAATCTCAAAGTAACTCAGAATTCAGACCAACTTCTCAGCATTCATTTTATACTTACAAAACTTGTGATTCGTCTGTCCTCATTCCAGTGACTGTAAGAGAAATGTCCTCTATAATGACTTAGCAATCCATGATGACTGTTTAGTGTTGGTGGTTTATATTTGTGCTGTAGTTTTGTCATTTGAAGGGAGATTTCTTGGGATGCAGAATGAAATCCAGTGTGAACTTCACACCTCATAGCGTCTCATATCATGTCCTACAGTGTCAAGATGCAATGCCAAACTGATTTCCGAAAATGGAGTTGTCTATTTTTGGTATTACACTGAGTTTACATTCATATCATTGAGGTCGCCTGTGTGTTACTGTTCCACTTGTCCATCGTTCGTGTCATTACAATCACATTAAGGGAACTAAGGGCTATGAAGGTTGACCACATTGCCTTCGCCTGGCACTCAAACACACCGCAAAGGCAACGACCAACTACTCTGTACGTTCTGTGCCTGCGTGTTTCAGTTGTGTACATAACTCCCCAAATCAGCAGGTGGCAGTAGTGTGTATTTGTGTGCATCTAAAAACAGAAAGTGGTCTCTCTCATGATATAAATCACAAACAAAGCATCATTTGTTTATTGTTTTCACAACACTCTCACTTCAGTTGCAAATGGCGCTGGCATCGTCAGACCTTTGTCTGATTCACTAAGGCGAACAGCCGGTCAGAACGATTGGCTGCCATTGACTCAACATGTTGAATCGGCTGAAAAACAGGGGCCCAACTAGTGCCAACAGTGAAGGACACACAGCAAAAACTAAGGCAACACATGTTCACCATTGGCCAAACACTGGTCCAATCGTTGACTGTGTGTCATCAACAGGTTTAACTTAACCATGATATCCACAGACGTCTGGCAACAGAAGCTGTGACAAGAATGAATCGGACTGACACAGATGTACAGGTTACTTTAAAGAAAAAGCAACTCATAAATCAACATATTCTAAAACTGACAGAAATGTTAACAGCCCCTGACAAAAGATTCAGCAGATTCTGTGTTGACTGAAAATGCTGTCAGCAAGGTGAATACATGAGTTACTACTGTGTGTTTGGAGCAAAATCAAACAAAGTAATCCCCCGAGACAATGTCACTCTGAATGATGGGAGAGAAAGGAAATGGCAGCTCAGACTTACTGAAACTCAGTGAAAACAGAATTAAGTTTTGATATTGATTTTGAATCAGGTTTTATTTCAGATTAAGATCAGCATCATCGTTAGGAATGGAAACTTGGTTTTCTCGGAAAGAAAAAACAAACACCTTGACTCATGGGTCTCTGTTGCCCTGCCTCTTTGTGTGTATCAATCCTGAGGGAAACGTTTAATCCAAAAACCCACATTTTGACAAAAAGGAAGGAAAAACAAAGAAATGGCAGCAAACAACAGTTGTACAAATTGACCAGTGCATTGTGTTTTAAAAGTCCACTTCAGCAGGTTCAGGGAATTTGCAAATCGAGTTCAAAATTATCCCTCTCCCTCTGTTTTCCTCTGTCATGTTTCCAGGTGAGAACATCTGTGCAGTCCCTCTGAAGACGAGGCTGTTTTCTGCACCTGCACCTCTTGTTGGCAGTTTTCCCACCATCCAACTGCAAACACTCATCCCTCCTGTCATTAGTCCAAGTCAACACAGAGGAGGGACCATCCCAGTCCAGCTGGACACAGAGATTTCCATGGACTCTGATTCGCTGATGCTGGAAGACTGGCAGACCAGTACAGATCAGTCCTCCATACAGAAACCTGCAGTGATGCAAGGGTTGAAGCCATGTTAGGTGAATGCTACAATAAGGGCCAATGCAAGCTAGTATTTAGTCATAAGAACTACACATAAATACAACTAATGATTCATATTTTATATTGTGTGTAACAACAAATTGCTGTTTTCCAAGGGGTCCTGAACTGGAGTATTGACTCTGGCTCTGGCCAAGAACCGTCCACCACAGCCTCTGCCAAACACCCTCTACTTACTCTACCTTACTCTGCAAACAGCAGAGCACAGTGCTAACAGTGCTAACTGTTGGATGTGTGGATGAACACAGAAGGCTCATATCCTCCCATCCTTTTAGGATCTGAAGAAAAAAATTATTTATTTGATTTTTGGTGGACTGGATCTAAGAGAGACAGAGAAATACAGTGTATGACGTCCCTTTTACCGTAACAATACTACATCCATGCCCTATGTTTTCAGTGTTCTTGGTAGTTTTTACATAAAGTCTATACCCCGTCCCGGTGCATGTGAGGTTTGCCAGCCTACAAAACTAGTTTTTCCAGAGACAGAATTTCAGCCAGAGCAGAAACACATTTTTTCACAATGATAATTTACAGACACATTGTGGAGATGTCAGGGAATTATTTCTAGACTGCCAAAAGGGCTAAAAAACCTTTCAACTCTCTACCACTTGGCCAAAGAGACCAGTGATTTCTATGCAAAAGCTGTAACCCAGAAAAGACTGAATAATAACAAACAGGTTTTGTGAATGTAATGTAATGTAATTCTTTCTCATCACCACTTAACAGGACAAAGAAAAACCTATTAGAAAAACCTATTTATGTCTATCTTTCAGACATGACTTGAATTAGGCACAATACGTTTGTAATTCCCAAAAACTTAAACAAGCGTAACAGCTAAAGTAAGACGTAAGAACTCACTTGAGCTGAGAACGTCTCTGCTGCTACGTCTGCGACTCGGCCTCCTGCTCAGCTCCCAACACCCTCCGAAAGCTCCTGACTGACAGGTACATCTCCTCCTCTGGGTCGTAGTAATAAAACTTACTCAGGTAGGAGATCAGCGGTCTGGAAGGGGACAGAGACAGATGCAAAAAAACATTTTCACTGAAAAAGTCAGTGTCAATAAGATATATCTGAGAACCATAAATGTCTTTTTCACAGCTTGTCCCAGTAGATGTAGTCGAGTCATTTCACTAGAAGAGTGAAAACCTTGAACTCATCTAACATTTGATGAGAAATTACAGTGTGGACCAAACTGAGCCACCACCTTTTAAATCTACAGGCAGCTTCCTGACGTCCTCTCTAATGTCTTCTCTCATAACAACATATTTCTACACTGTGGTAATTCTACTTCACTTTTACTTCCAGTGTCTTCCACCACTGTTCAGCAGAGCAAGAAACACAGGATAGAAATATAATGTGTGTCAGATCTTTTGGGCGTCTTCTCTTATTAATTACTAGAAATTTTCTTTGCAGCTTCCAACACAAATGTGATTTTCTCCCTTTATAATGTATAGTTTCACTGGTGTAGCCACCATTTGCTTTAAATGAATAAAATGAATCTGGATGATTTTTCAAAGTAAATCCTCAGGTTTTTGAAGCATTTCTTTCCTTGAATCTGTACAAACTTCTATTAAACTAAACAAGACTTGGAAGAAACTTGTGCATTCACATAATCAACAGCATCTATTTAAGTCAAGAATTAAGTAATGAATTTAACATGGTAGTTCAGTGTGTAGTTTTTTTAGGTTCTGGACAAACCTTTTTACGAATACTTTGAATGGCTCTTCAGAAAACAAGAGGTTCAGTTTTGTGTTTTTAAATGTTTATCATGAGCACCTGGGCAGTGGAAGCTCCTGGATGTGGTCGATGCGAACTACTTGTCGGATGCAGAAGCGACAGAGGTGCTGCAGCGACTTCACGTTGCTGAAGCGAGACACAGGATACAGCAGCTGAACCGGGGTGGGAGGAAGCCCTGGAACAGAGAGTGAAATTATATTCACTGACACATCAGCAACACATACACAGCTTCTGCTGACCCAGTTATGCTCTGTCTCCATCGCTGTGGTGTGTCTTTAGGCCTGGAGCGTGCTGGTGGCCACATGTAGCCCAGTTAGGTTACAGCTGGGGACCTTTGTTGAATGTCATTCAGGGTTACTATCTCCTCATTTCATGTCACGTTAGCGCTGCCTCTCTACCTTTACGTACAGTAAAAGACCAAAAAAATGGGTTTACACTATCTGGGCCTCAAGCCCACTGGTTCATGCTGAAGACACAGATCTTTGAAAATCAACTCACAAGGAAAGATATTTGTTTTTAAAGAGAGTAAATGTTGGAAATGACCAAATTTAAGGTACTTGTACTGTAATATAGAGTATTTTCTTTGTATGCAACTTTATGTTTCACTACATTTCAGAATACTACAAATACTGTACATTTTACCTTACTTCATTTGTTTTCATTTATTTATTAGTTACTTAAGAGCTTTGCAAGGAAAACATGCAGAAGAAGCAAATATAATATAACAAAGTTAAAATAATTACATATTATGTGTACAGGATGTTCAGGTTATCATTTAAGAATTCAGTAATAATAACTACAATATTACTGTATAATAGTACTATTACTATTTTAATTATTAACACATAATCAAAATAATGATGATAAAATAGTTCATATTAGCTCCACTTCAACTTACAACAGTAAAATGCTGCTGAAACACCAGTAATAAGGATAATAAAAGGGCATTCTTCTGCTTTGAGTGATTTTACTTTTAATAATTTAGGAATATTTTCCTTATGATACGTTTTTTTGAGTTATTTGAGTGTCAGAGTATTTGTGTAGCACGGTATTAGTACTTTTACTCAATTAAAAGATCTGAATATTTCCTTGAACCTGCAACATGTCACTACCAGAGAACCTTCACACACTGGTCAACAGTAATCACTCTGCTATCGCAAAAATATTGATTGTAGCTGGGCATTGTAGTTTTTAATAATTCACATTTGGTGCCTACGTTTGCATTTATGGCAACATATTTAGTATAACATAATTATTAATTATTAAAGTGAGATATTTACAAGATGGATGGGCCACTTTAAACATAAATGGCCCCTGTTCCATATAGTTCTTCATAAATGATGTAAGAAGTTCATCCCACCATACCGGTCGAGGCAGATGGACTCTGAATCTAGTGCTGGTAAAGTGGGTTTTGTTAGGTTTCTATTATTCTATATACTGTAGATGTATTGTTATATTCTGTAAGGTCTTAAACCTCACATTGAGAAAGTGCCAGTGGACGACTTTTGTTTTGATTTGAAGCCACATATCGAAATGGACATAAAATATTGCTGCTGTAGAAATTAAGGCTGTTAGGAAAATACTAATATTTATATAAAAATATTTGTGTTATATTTAAACTAAATACTGTAGAAGTTCTGAGTTTTACTGCATGTGGTGGCTTATTCTTTTATATTGTGAAAGTTTGTTCCTAAAATTACATTTAAAAAATCACAATATATCACCTTGGTAGCAAATGAGGCAAATTTGTGACTTTATAAATGATTTCATTTGATGTGGACATTAATAACACAGCGTCCGACTTCCTCATCTTTGTTGCTGTAAAACCATAAACCCGCCACACTCGTACGGTGGCATGATGGAGTGAATCCAGGCATTCTGTGAAAGTCCTGCAAAATCATTCACAGTCCAAATACAGACATGCAGACAACCAGATGCATTTCTCCTCCTCATCTTCCTCCTCCTGCTCCTCCTCAGACACTCACATTAATTTTTGATCACATCAGGCTGCATGTGGATATATGACCTATATTTTACCTGGGACTCTGGAGCGGAGGAAGTAGAGGAATTTGCCATTCTTGGAGTGCATGATGGCTCGCTCGATGAACTCCACCACAGAGTGGCAGCGGTCCTCAAACTTCGGGTGACACCACAAACTAAAGGTCCCTGCAGGCGGAGAGAAACGTAGTGTTGTGTCACGTGTGTGTCATTTCATCACGTTCATTTCTGTAAACTGTCAACATGAAGTCCAAGGTGTTTGACTGACAGTGAACAAGCCATCGTTAGGCTAAAAACATCAAAACAAACCCATCTGAGAGATTCACAACAAAACTTTAGATGTAGACAAGCAAACTGTTTGAGAAAGTCATAAAGTCCCTAAAGATGACAAAGAATTATTTCCCTGGTGAAGAAAATACCCTCCAGAACATGAAGAGCACCCACCAGAAGGGAGATCTATTTTATGAAAAATATTTAAAATGATTGTAACATGAATATTATCATCATGACTTGAGGCATAAATACCTAACACTTAATTTGAAGCTGCTTCAGTCATTTTACAGTGAGATGGTGAGGATAGTCTGTTTAGGGCATTAAACTCCAGAAAGTGTCTGTTTTATCTGTTTAACCCTTGAAATTAGTCTATTTAAGATCAGACATGTGAAAATTCAGCGTTTGCTTCACAATGACACCATAGAAATTCAGATCTACTTCATAGTTCCTGGAATTATAAACAATTAAAGAGCAAAGTGTGAAAATATGTGGAGCTCAGCAAATTGTACATATCCCGAAAGCAATTGTCACAAGATTTCACCAGAATAAATGCAGAGAGTTTATCACATGTAAACAAGCCTCGAACACAGGAAAGCCAGATTAGGATTTGTCAAAAAACTATTTAATTGAAACTAGATTAAAATGCGGTAGATTCCTCGTACAACATGCTTTGGACAAATATCGACTTGATCAAGCAGTAAAATGTAAAGACTGTTAAAGGAGGAGCGTATTGTTTTCAAGTTGTAACAATTTAATTTATTTCTATGTCAGTTCTCCAGTTGCTTATGAGTTTATGATCCCAGAGAAGTTAGCTGCCTCCATCAGGAGAATATTCTGTACTGTGATTATGCTTTTAAAGGATTTTAAAGATAAATGTTCTCAAAAATAGTTTAAACCAAACACATTTATCACATTCACCAATAAATGACCTACAGCAGGATTATTTTTCAGAGTGCTTTGGTTTTGTTTTTCTAAGTCTAAAAAGTATGAGTTGACTTCGTGTTGACCGCTCAGTGGTTGTTTTCCTGAAAGCCTGTTTGCCCTCGATTCACGTTGGGCCACAATGCATTCATGCAAACACGATTGTGTTGATGTGAATGTGTTGTGTCAGTCGGGACGGCGCATCTGAATAATGAATGTGTTTCCAGGCGTGACTCTATAGCTTAACAATGCTGACTCATTAACGCAGAGCCTCGTTTATGTACATCTGCATGTGTGTTCAAGTCTGCCCAGTTACACGTGTATTACATGAGTCACCGTCTTGTTGGTTTTCCACATGTAGGGTGTTGTATGAGTTACTCATGCTTCAGTGATGGAGTAGCTACATCCTTATATTACTTTTATTCTATGTTAACATTTCCTGCAGTACTCAAATAAAATGTTTACAGTGCACAGAAGACTGTGATTCCCACAGTGCTGTCTCTGTGAAGCTGAGGATTCACTGTTCCTCATTAAATCAGTGTGTACGTGATTTTTCAATTTTAAATTTAAATACTCAAATGTGAAAACCGTGATAGTGTCAGAATAATCAGGTTCGCACATTGTGCGTCCACATATGTAGTGAACAGTGGGAGGTTGTCCAAGTCAGATGGGGAGACATCCACTTGATTTCAGACAGTAGGGTGGGGGGCATGACAAGCTCAGGCCCGTCTCACTATACCTCACTATACTATACCTCTGAACTGACAAGCTGATTGAGACCAAAGCCGTTTTTTTAAAGATGATTTCCTGTGTGAAAAAGTATTGTTTGATGTGTTTGATGATCTGAATAAATTAAATGTGACAAATCAAGAATGGGGCAAATGCTTTTTCACAGCACTGTGGTTGTGGTGGACAGGGTAAGGGGCTAGAGAATGCATTATGTCAATGAGTGTCATCAGTAGTAAAGTGTGTGTGTGTGCATCACCTCTATAGTGCTCCATGCGTGTGTGGTGAGTGACTCCCTGCGACCTGAAGCTGAGGCTCAGGATGTATCTGGGGTCCGAACTGTCTCGAACCAGGAAGGATCCGTCTGGTTTCCCCTTCAGCTTCATCTCTGCATCCTCCCAGTTCATCGGACCCCAGTACCAACCACACTGTAGGTAGAGACAGCAGTAAAGACATTCACAGTAAGAGCAGGACTGTTCTCCAGAAATCTCAGTGTGGAGCTCCCCTCCCTGATTCCTGTCTAACATCCTACCTTATAATTTACTCTACCCTACCAATAAAGTACAAGTCTAATCTAATCTAATCCATAACGGGAAACAAAGTAATTCCACAGGGTTTAGAAAACAGTGACAGACCTTTTATAAATGTGCCTTCAGACATCACCAAACCATCACAGGATTTTTTACATAACCTTCTGGTCACTTTTGCTAACGTTTGGCTCTGTAGTGATGCTGCGGTTACGGCAGCGTTCCCTTATGTGACTATTCTTTGCTTTTGATCTCGGTGAGATTTCCTCATCGTATTAGAAGGACAAAACTCATTTGTTTGCTAGATGCTGAAGACATTTGAGTTAAAGGTCAAAAGATGCATATGACACAGAAGTTTGTATCAGATAACCAAAATGTTGAATGTACAGGCAGTGGTAAAGTAAATTGAAGTTCATATAAGTTCATATTTGGTTGCTAATCCCTTGTTTGCAATAACTTTATCAAGCTTGTGACTCCTTGACATCACCAAACTGTTTCTTGTTTCTTGTTCTTAATTGTCTTGGGAGGTTCTCCTATCAGTTTTCTCTTAAGGAGGTGAAATGCGAGTTCAGTTGGGTTTGGATCTGGTGAACAAAGTTTTATGGGCCAATGAGACAGAGATGAACCATAGAGGTGAAGGGCAACTGTGGGTGGTTATTCTGATTTCTGGCCATGTGTCCAAGTGTCCTTGTTGCCTTAAATGCCTTAAATCTAAGAGGATTAATCAATAATTATTATTATTTGAATACAAGCTCATTTGTTTCTGCTACGTTAAAATTTGTTTGGAAAAGTTTAGTTTTTTGATAATTCCAGGGTGAATGCAGAGGTGTACAGAAACACTTTGGCTCAGTACACCAGTGCTTTCTTTCTTTTTCAGGGCAGTGTTTTCTTTGTCTAGGTTTAGTCTTTTTTCTCCCATAGATACAGACAGCTCTCTGACTTTCATGGTGATTTGTCCTTTTTTTAAAAACAAATACAGTGTAGACTAAGTTATTACCTGGAAATCAATCTCACATCCTTGGGAACATATAGAACTGCTCAACACTCAAAATGTGGGTCATGCCATATAAAAGGTGCCACCATGTGCATCAAGATGTCACAGTGTCGAATAAAAAGTCTGAACTTTCATGTTAAATCCATCATTTAATCGTAAACCCAGATGTCTTTGGTCTACAGCACAAGGTACATATAAAGTCAGTAGCAGCCGGTCTCACCTTCTCCAGCTCTCTCAGACTGGCTGTGAAGTTGCTGGCCTCAGACCGCCGCAGAGCGCACAGCACAGGGGGTGGAGGCTGCCTGGTGGGGGCTGGAGCATCGGCAGGCGACGTGTTTGAATGAGGAAGGGTCCGGAGGAAGGCGTCTACATCAGACAAAGACAATCAGAGAAATTAAAGATGCCGCTACATCCATTTTAAGAGCAGAGCAGAAATTTGAATTGTCTTTTTTTATTTTCTCCTGTCACACAAAAGAAACACCCCTTTTTTACATAGTGCTAACAATTAGCATAAGAAGACGTCCCTCTACCATGTGGACAAACCTGCTTCTTAGACATCACATTTGTTTAACTCCACCTCTCCGGCAGCTGGAAGGGGGGTTGTATGGTAGCTGTTTATTCTTTATACACGTAGACCAGAATCTTTCTCTAACCTTAACCAAGTGCTGAAATTAATGTTGCACCCAAGTGGATATTGTACAGCAAAATCAAATTTTGTTAATATATTATTTCTTTGAACGTTTTGCCCACAGTATCATTCAGTCATTCATCTTCTATACCGCTTAGTCCCCGCAGGGGTCACGGGAGTGCTGGAGCCTATCCCAGCCAGCTTACGGGCGAGAGGCGGGGTACACCCTGGACAGGTTGCCAGTCTATCGCAGGGCGCCCACAGTATCAATTATAATTATTTTTAAAAAGTCAAATTATTGTATATTATATAGATTGAATCTTCTCAATTAGACTCAATATTTAGTTCAATCTGTTTGTAAGAGGGAGCTGAGAACAAATTACAAATTACATGTTAGAATGATTTTTATGTTTTGTATGTAAATAAAAATCAATAATAAAATAACAATATAAAGGTTATTAACTAATTGTATTGTATTTTAAATGTTGCCTATTATATAGTGACTTCTCTAATTTGACAACAACATATAAACAATGCTCCTTCTGTGCTTTTAAATGACAGAACGCAGGAGATTTGCATCAGTGTTTCACTGTTGGAAGTTCACTGTTCTCTATTGATTGTTTACTCCTTTGCCAGCGACAAACAACATGTCTTACCATTGAGGCTGAGACTGTGCTGAATAGTGGCATGCGAGGGAGGAGGAGGAGGAGGGAGAGGCAGTGGGAGAGACTGCAGGGAGGCGCCCATGACACTCACTAGGAAAGGCCCAGGCTGTGGCCCAGCTATGTCATCTGGAGGAAGGATAGGAAGGAACGGAGAGAGCGAGGAGGGAAGGAAAGAAAGGAAAGAAAGGCAAAGAATGGGAGGAAAGGGGGAGACACAGGAAGAGCAAGGAAACAAAAGGAAAGGTGGCGTAAAGAAGGAAAGATGGAAGTTTTCTGTTCACCATCAGACAGAAAGTCTCAGTCCAACAAACTAAAAGACTTTTAAAAGTCAAATAGACATAAAAGATGGATTTTTAAAAACTGAGTACATTCAGGTTTGAAAGAGGGATTAAATTTTTTAACTTTTTAAAAAGATATTTCTTATAATAACCTAACCTTGTGTTTTGTTTTTCCTTTTTCTTTTACGATATTTATGTCTGGAGGTCACTGTGATAATTATTGAACTGCATTTGTAGTGTTGACTCTGTTAGTTTGAAAGCGGTCAGCATTTTAGCTAACATGTCCTCGCTCCTTGATCAAACCTCCTGATTTATGTTTTCTTCTTCATCGTTCATTTATTGATACACACCACATCAGAGCATTTATCCTTTTTATTCTTCATGTTTTATAGAATAATTTCACAGCTCGAGCTGTGGTTCCATTAGCAGAGCGCTGCCACCAGACTTAAAACTCAACCATCAAAACCAGTAATAAAATCTCACTTAAATGCATCAAATTGTTTGGGTATCCAAGCCTGCGTATTTTACTCTTCTGTGCCATGAATCTCTATCACACTGTAGCTCCAAGAAAATATTAAACCACTGGCTCTTCATCACTATACTAGACACACACACGTCCATCGTCTTTTTGTTTTACCTCTGTCTTAAATACATTTTCATCAGGAATAGTTGCTTTTGGTCTTTTCGTAGTTTTTTTACTACTACTACTACAATAAACCAAAATGTTTCCTAAGTCTGCTGCAGATGTGGGTCAGAAAATATCAGAGGCTCTGAGCAAAAACATGCACTCGAAAGGTCAAAGAATTAAAAATGAGGGGATAGAAAAATGTCTTGATATAACAGAAATAATACAAAGTGTTCTGTGTTCTCTAATTGTCCTGCGATCATATACAAATGACCATGTTGGGATTTTTTTTGGTAAATCTGCATATGCCACTAAAACCAAGCCATAAAGGAACAAAATATATTTTCCCTGGTACAGAGGAGAGGAAAACATTCTTCCTTTCTCATCTCTACATCGATTGAGTCATTGCGCCCAGATTTCAAATAAAAGAAGATGACCTTTCATCGCTTCTATAATCAGATTGTGGTAAATTACAAAAGCTCATCTGTGTCTGCATTTCCAGAAAATGACAACAGAAAACAAAATTGATTAAAGAAAGTATTTGACTTTCACAGAGAAACTGCAGCTGCTTTGTTTCCCCTATATTTAGACAGATGGATATAAAAGCTGTGTGTTTTTCCCTCTGTGGCTGTCATTTACCGCGCCGTGTCATTTTGTGTGCGAACAAATGAGAGAGAAAGAACGAAAACAGACAGAAAGGAGAGAAATGTACCTAATAGACTGAGACTACGACGTGGTGGTGGAGGAGGCGTGGGAGGGTGTGGCGTGTTTGCCCCTCGCCGTGAAATATCCACATCCACCAGAGAAACAGTTTCGCCTGCAGCCGGGAAAGTAGCAGACGGGAGGAGAGAGAAGACAAACGTGAAAGGAGAAAGCGACATAGATGCAGACAGTTTAAGAAAAAGTGAAAAGAGCTTGTTTGTGTGTCTGTGATTGTGTGTTGTTGTTGCCTCTGCTGCAGAGTGCCATTAAAGCTGCACCAGGCAGGATGTTTATGGGAAATTACACCCAGCTAATCAGCCTAAATCACTGCAATAAAGCAGAACATCCCATCCCCGCTAATTGAGATGCAGATTTGCTCTTTACCAAAGTGAGATTGTGCAGATGGGGAAAAAAATAAAACAAAATCAAACATCAAGGGCCTAAACAAACCCCACCGCTTCGTAAACAGCAGAGAGACTGAACCCGCTCTGTGTTCCTATCGTCTCTGTAGCTTCGGTTTTGGCTGCAACACATTACAGAGCGGCTGGGTTGTGTGAACACGAGCATGCTGTGTGCAGGACTTTTAGGTTTTCATTTCCCAAAGATTTCAAGCAGCTCAGCCCCGTTCCTACGGGGAGGGGGACGCCAGCATGAAGCGCCGCCTGGTGCAGCTTTAATGTTCTGTCTAATTGGTGGTTAGCCCTGCTGGAGCATCAAACTCCAAAAAAACACAAAAGGCTTAATTTCTAAAGAAGTTAACGCAGCAGAGCTGGAGTCTAAGCAATGTGGGACACCTATGTACATCTGCGCCCTGTGGAGGTGTTTCTTCTAAAGTCAGCTAAATATTCTTTGCCAGCTGAGCTACAGACATTCCTACTCTTGTTACTGTACCCACAGGCCTTTTGTGCTAAATCCTGTCTTATCTTATCTAGTGCACCAGTAACACAGTCTGACTGGTGGGAACAGTTGCAAGGTTACAACGTGCAGCATTTTCACAGCTGAAATCTGAGCTGCTTCTAACCGTCTTGTGTTAAAGGAATAGTTTACTTGTTTGCTTCCTTGTAGAGAGTTGGATTCTGCAGCAGAGACACTTCTGGTTAGCTTAGCTTAGCTTAGCATAGAAAATGGAAACAGGGACTGAAGCAAGAGGCATTTTAACATTCATCATTTTACCTTAAATGTTGTATATGTGGAGCCGCAGAGAAACTGCGAAGCCTGAATTAAGCATAAAGTGGCCACTTTAAGTGACAATGGTTTTCCAAAGTACCAAAGTAGGGTCACGCACACTAAACAGTGGCTTTTCAACTATGACTGCAAATTAAATTTCTTATCAGATGCTGGTATTTGCATTTTGTTATCTCTGAATGGAGCCACTGCTCTGCAGTTGTGACTTCTGCAGGTTTCTTCTCTCTCCTGTGATGGTAAACTTGGGATTTGGAACGGTTCTTTGGCAGAGCAGGAAGCTGTGATCCGCATTTTTCACATTTTCTGACTAATCACGTTTTTGACTTATCAGCTATTTAATAAAGAAAAATAATCAGCACGTCACTTATTGAACTTTCAGCAGGTTTTACTTGAATGCAAACAAACAGGGAGCAGAATCTAGAGCACTCCCAAGATGGAAATGTGTGCAAAACCTTATACTAGAACTCCTCCATGTTTGCCATGTGTGACTGTTGCTTTAATTCAGACTTTTTAATGCAGTTGTGAACTTTAACTGGACAAAGAGCCTTTTCTGAAGGGAACCAGAGTTACAGCGAAAGCAGCAATGCCATTCTTACCAGTGAAAGCAGAGAGGGAGGCAGGGGAGAAGGCACTGTGGGCCCTGGTCAGTCTGGGCTGGTTGTGGCTGCAGGAGAGACCCGAAGAGAGACGGACAAAGGAGACGAACCACGAGAGGAGAGTTAGAGCAGAGGAGAAGTGTTAGTAGCTGCAGATGTTTTCAGTGCGAGTGCATCTGCAGTTTTTAGTCCTGTAGCTTTTCTCTTTTCACTTTCTGTGTTTGATGCTCTTAGCTCTGGCAGTCGAGACTTCTGAAGCTATGTTTTTTTAATCGTAGTCCTCCTCCAGTACAGTGCTGCTGCGAATAATGACTAAGCATCGAAGAGGAAAGAAGGCAACAAGCCGCAGATGTCTGAGAAATCTCTGAATCTAAAAACACCAAAAAGTTATTTGATGTGTTAGAGGAGCTGAATGAGTCCATTCAAGACATGAGGAAACAGTGGCTGCCAAGCTGTTAGTGTTTTCACTTTCTGACCTTTATACTACAGTTTATCTGTGAAACACAGACTTCAGCTTTATTTAACTTGTGCTGGACTTTAATTAATTAGTTGTTCTTTAGGGAAACATTCAAGTTTTACATTAGTAGAGTTATGTGTGTATTTTGACCAGAGGCTTTAATGTTCCCCTGTTGTTTTATGCCTGATTTCATTTTCCTCCTTTTATCGCGGAGAGACATGAGAATATTACACTGTTTGACCAGTGTTGGACTGTAACAGGGTGACTCACCTGTCCGCGTCCTGCTCAGCACCAGAAGCACTCGCCATATCCACCAGACTCCCGGCAGAAGACACTGAATAGGTCACCGACGGCCTCTTGTCCAGGAGGTGATTGGAGCCGCTGCAGCTTTTAGTCCGGAACAGTTTACTCAGGCGGATCTTTAACGAGCCTTTTTTGGACTTGCCTGGAACTTTGAGCGTTCTTGAGCCCGTGGGAGTCCGCGGCGCACTGGCGCAGCGCTCCGGTCTCCGCCTGGGTGTCGACGCCTGGCTCAGGTTTGGGCTTGTGGGCCAGGGAGAGCTCTGTACCGGTGTAGACGACGGTGGCGTGGCTGAGATCTGCGCGACAACCTCCGCATCCCTAGAGCTTACCTGTGAGAGCCGGCTGGATAGGCTGCTGTGGAGGCTGCACACCTGCTCGCCAAGGTGCGCGGCTATCGCGCCATCCCCTCCGCCTGGTGCCATCCCTTC
>OMLM01014442.1:0-15943 GCA_900302695.1 Helostoma temminkii
GAGGAGGAGCCTGGTTTATGGATGAAAACTGGGTGGCTTTTAGTTGAGTCTACTCCGTGGATGAGGCTGCTGCATCATCCATGCATTTGCACTTACAACCCTCTGCCCATTCATCTGGGATGTGTAGAAAGATGAAAGGAATCGGTTGCTCCTATGTAACTCATCTCTGTTTCTTTTTGTTTCTTACAGAGCGGAGGAGGTTATGGTAAGTTCCGAGCTTAATGTTTTTGTGGCATTTTATGGATTTGGTTTCAAGGCTGTTAATGTGTCTTGGCGAGACAGTGTGAGTACAGGCCTCAGTATTGTTTCTAGCATTTTGTCTGAATCCAATGCTCATAGGCAAAAAAAAACAAATGTGCACACTAGCAAACCAGTTGAAAGGACAGTGCAGTTAATATTAGGCTGTGCAACAACATTGTTCTTTTCTATCGCTCACCAGTTTTCATCAGAATCTTCATCAGTTTAAATATTAACTAATATGACAGAAATAACGTGTCAGTGTCCTTTCTTGTTTTCTACCACATCAGACAACAGTTCCTCATGGGATAGCTACCAGTCAGGTGAGCAGTCAGTATGTTTTTCATTCATCACTATTATTTAGAAAGAAAATGCCAAGCAATGTGTGATGCTGTTAGCAGCCAACATTGTTCTATTCTTTGGGTTCTGCTGTACTGATCCTCTGTTTGTGCCTTGTTTTTCCTCTGCTTTCTGTGTTGGTGCCCTTCCTCTTGCAATCAGGTGGACGTGGCTCCTATAATGATTTGGGTGGCCCTGTCATCACCACTCAAGTGACAATTCCTAAAGATGTGAGTAAATAACAGCAACGTCATCCAGTATGTATGTCAGATACCCTGCATAACCATGTGTGATATGTCATTTACACCTTATCAGCGTTCTTACATAAATCTACATACATTTAACCGTGTCTGCATGTGTCTGTCTGCCAATTGTTCAGGAAGTAAGTTACTGGTGTGGCATTCCAGTTGTAGGGACCAATAAGTATTTTGTTCCCTACATACTAACTTTATCAACATGCACTGAAAATACAACCCTCTGACCATTCATATGGGATCATATGAATGGTCAGAGGGTTAAAATAAAAAAAAATAAAACAAAAATACATATTTTCCACATTGTGTTAAATCACATTAAACAGCCTGAAACTTTCCCTGTATAATAATTCAGGATTTGTCTCCAAATATTTCATCACCTCTTTGTCTTGCATATTTATAAGCTACACATATGCATCCCCAGTACCTTAAATATTTCTCTGGCAGCTGTTTTCTTTATCGCGCAACCTTCCTCACTCTGTACCCCACCAACAGCTGGCTGGTTCCATAATTGGTAAGGGAGGCCAGCGGATCAAACAGATCCGCCATGAGTCTGGAGCCTCCATCAAGATCGATGAGCCTCTGGAAGGTTCTGAGGACAGAATCATCACCATAACTGGTACCCAGGATCAGATCCAGAACGCCCAGTACCTTCTACAGAACAGGCAAGTTCTGACACACAGCCTCAATGTTGCATTGTTTTCTGCCTTATGAGATGTAGAGATACTTGTGTTAGCAGCCTGGTGGAACCATTTTGTCCCATCAAACCTACTTGCTTGTCATCTTACAGTTAAACCTTTTGACATCTGAGAAATTGCACTCAATGTTAATGTTGTTACTATATATAAAAGATGTTTATTAATTAACTGAACTCTACGGCAGTCGACAGAGATTGTAAATGCGTTTGTTTTTTTTTCTATAATTGCATCTTAATGCTAGTTAATCCACTTTCCATTGGGTTATGCATCTCTGTTGCCTGCTATCTCTTCTTCACTAACCCCTTCCTTTCTTCCCCATGCAACCTGCAGCTAGTTGCAACAAATCTTCCTCTTACATGAAATGGCTGTGAAGGAATAGGCAAACTTCATAGTTGTACATATTGTAATGATCAGTGTGATTGACAGGTTTTTTGACTCACATTTGTCCATTGGATATGATTGGTAGTGGAAAACAAAAACCCAGTGTCTATCTTCCATCTAAGCCGTTTCACTGTGAAGCAGGGAGTGGATTGATTCTTCCCCTGGCTGCTGCTGTGTGGAAGACTAGTGATTTTGTTGTTTTTAGTTAGATCAACCGACAACAAATCACAGTCTGCCAAATAGCACGGGCTCCTTCTCTTCTGTCTCCCTTGGCAACCAGTAGGCACGTATAATACACTCTACTTCCTTATTGATGCTATCCAAGCTTAGCCCGAATGCTAATACAGCTGCAGACCTGCTGCCACTGTCTTATGAGTAGTGGAGTGTTGCCATGGTAACTAACCCAGCTTCCCTCTTCCTTCCTCTCCATTCCCTTCAGTGTGCTGCACCTGCTAGCACACGGGGACTAACCACACCCCTCTTTTTTTTTTTTTTTTTCCTTTTCTTTTTTCTCCCTCGCTATCCATCAGTCACTTATGTCCCATCTTTCAGATCTTCCTCCTCTTTTCTCCTCTCTCTATTTCTCTTGCTTTCTATACATTTCTTTATGTCTTCCCACATTGTGTAGTTATATATTTAAACTGTCACTAAGTTGTGAAATTCATTTTTCTTACTGTGTTTATTTATTTTCCCACTCTTTATTTCAGTGTGAAGCAGTACTCTGGTCATTGTCTGTAGACCCAGGAGACTCTGAAGCAGACTCAGAGTGCCCCCTCCCCTCAGCCTTTCTGCCCCTGTCCAACACATCCCCTTCAGATTATTATTCTGGATCGTGGGTGTCTTTTTTTGAATTTTATTTTTGTATTTTTAATGAAATAAATGTCCAACATTCCTGTGCATAAAAGAAAATGTAGATGATCTGCATTTTTAAGAGTGTAGTCCATTAGTTTATCTGATACTTTGCTTTTTTGTAACACTCACATCTGTCAAAATATTCATCATCCTGACAGACAAAAATAAACATAACCTTTATTTTTTGATGGCTTTGTTTTTTATGACTTGTATGTGTATGCTTGTGTCTCATTTAAATCTGTCCTGTGTGTACGCCTGCGTGTACGCCTGCGTGTCGGCATGTGTGGGACTTCACACACAGTTGTATCACATTACCACTCTGTGAAACGTGCAGAATGTAAGCTACAGTTCTTTCATATTGAACTATTTTGTTTTAGATGTGGGAAATTGTACCCTTCATGAGGTTTTGGCAATGTTAGGTTGGGACTGTTGGTGTACACACCAGATACAGGACAATGTGACTAATTTGTAAGAATATCTGTGGTAGCTGTGATTAACTAAATCAGTCATTTGAGAAAGGGTTTACAAACATGTAGCTATAACTTTATCACAAATGATATTGAACTTATCTATTTTGTCCCTGCATTTTCCTGTGTTCTGCTCTTGTTTGCCCCCATGCTGTAGACTTCACATTGTCAAATTGTAAAATGAATAAAGATGATGCCACTTTTTACTGAACTGGTTTCTATTTCAATGACCTTGCTGGTTCAATGGTTTTTTCTGCAAAACAAGTGTAGCTTTATCAAGGTCTGTGCATTTATCGCTTTGGGCTTCAAAGTGGTTTGTTAGTGTTCGGGTCATCGTGTTTAAAGATTAGGCTAATCACTTTTTCTGCACATTAATTGCTGTATTAAGTGATGTTCTAAATAAAATGACAGGAAAATAGTGGAGATGCCCATTCAATGTCTTTAGCCTGAGATGTCTGCAATTCATTTATTCCACAGAGAAGCTGTCATTCATTAAACTTTCATTTTTAAAGTTATTGCATTTTACTGAGTTAATTGATTAATCTTGTAATACTTTAAAAACCTTGATTTGTTGTGAAACTTGAATTCATAACTACTGGATGGTTGCTATACTGGCCACAGATCCTCAGGCTTACTACATATTTGAATCTACATAATTAGATGAATTGGAAATGTAAAAATAATGACATGGTTTATTGATTCCCTTTGGGATGGTGTTTTTTGGACAGCAGTCACGTCAACATCAACTGTGATGATTCCTCCATACCACATCATGTGGTCTGGTCATGAAGGAAGACTCCAGATCGGATTTCTTCTTTCTAAAGCTACAAACTGAGAAATGCACAAATCTTAATATTTGACAAGCTGCTGTCATTAAATCTGTAAGAAAAACGATCAGTGAATTGCTGATTTTAGCAACCAAGCGCCTCAAACATTATGCAATCCTGCGCTTTCGTTACGGAAGTTGTTTTCGGGCTTCCTCTTCTGGTTTCCTCTGATTGGTCAATCGGCCTATAACGACTCCACAGCGGAGGCTCTAATTGGTCAGCTGCTGCAAACCAGGCAGTGGAGACACGATTCAACACGAGCGTGGAAAGTAAGTGCTGTACTTGTTTTAAGCGATATTTAATTAAAAGCATATTTTTATGTTTAAAGAAATACTTTCCCCTTGTTCAGAAAGTTTTTATCTAAATACTTGCATTGTTGCAAGTACGGTATGGAGTTCATTCATGACACTAGGCCTATACTGGTGACAGTTTGTGGCCAGTACTAACTACTACATTCAGTTTTCACATGCACTTTGTTCGTCCGCTTTATCAATGAAACTTAATGGCGTGAGATAACTGGGTTACTGAGTAACCCACGGACAGCGCTGATCTCTTCAGAAAATAATTAAACCATATTTTTCTATCACATTGGAGAGTAAATCATGTGACTCACCTCTGAAAGAGCAGTGACAATGTGTTTCATTCAGTAGAGCACTGGATTTGTGCGTCACAGTGTCCCATTTATTATCAGTCTGATAGAGAAGGCATCATTAACGCACTTGAGATGGATGGCAGGGACACAGCTTTTAGAAGTAGGATAGGATAGGGAAGGATATAATTTAGTTATTTTGGTTTTAGTAATGGGGTTGGTCAGAGATTGCTACTGTACGCGGGGCTTTTATGCTTGTGCACTTTACTTGGAGTGTGTTCACCAGATGGGAGTGTGGTCCATCCCTGCAACACAGCTCAGTGTCTTCACAAGACAAGAGGGTTCATCCCAAAGCACCAACGTCACTGTGGCAGATGACAATGGTCAAATAAGAATTCAGATTCAGTAAAAGTCCTGCATTTAAAACTATGTAAGTCTATATATGTCATTTCACTTGAGTGTCAGTGTATAGTATAGTATAAAGGATGAATCGCTCTGTCCAGGTTATGTGTTAAATTTAATAATTACTGATGCATTACTCTGTAAACGCATGTTAATGTTGCAGGTGAGTATTTTCAGTCCTAACTACATAACAATGTATATTATATACATTCGTTTTCAACATTTTTCGTTTGGTAAAATGTCTAGTAACTAGCTGCTAAATAAAAATTGTATAGTGAAGTACATTATTTCCTCATGAAATGTAGTGAAGTAGAAGCAGAAAGCAAGCTAAAATAGGAATGTTCGTGTATAGTATAAGTACTCCACAACTGTACTATGCTAAATGTACTGAGTTAATTTCAACCACTTGTAGCTATGTCACAGAGTTACTTTGTAAATTCATACAAGGTGATCATTTTTAAAAAAGAATTACTTGACTCATTACATCTCTTCCATCTTGATGATGCTTTTCATTGTAAATGATCTAATAAAGCAGGGATATCATCTTTAAAATGGCACTTCCCCAGAGGTTCATGTAGGATATTGGTGTTTCAGCATGAAAAGGGCACTGACATTCACACTCAACCCACCACCCACCCGTACGTGCTGATAGAAGCTGCTTCTGAAGTCCATGTATTTCACCCAGACTAGTCTACTCTAGGTTTATTTTACATTAAAGTGCCAAAAGAAGTCAGCATTTTCATCCTTAGGTCGATCTAGACAATGCTGGGGAATGTATTATATTTATTTATGCTCGTTTGCCTACATCCTGCCCTTCATGTGTGTTTCTGCTCCATACAGCATCCATAATGGAAACACTTCTGTCCCCCCATGAATCTGGACAGTTTATAGCAGAGCGCAGTCAGGATGTGTTTGTGGAGGATGAAGGAGTGCAGAAGGTGGCAGAGATGCTCTTCACTCTCCGACATAGTGACGCCTTGACTGCCAGTGGCTGGAAGAATGCAAATCCATTGGCCCCAGCACCCACCTCTGACCAGGGGAGTTTGTCAGCACCCACACTGCTAAGTGACATTGATTGAACACCTTGCTGTTTGCACTGTGTATATGAACAAGATGACAGACAGAAGTCTAACCTGACCTTAGATTTAGCTTGTTTAGAGTAGTCTGTATTTGGTGTGTGACAAAATAGAGTCAATCAATTAATCAAATGACTATGCACAAAATTATACAGCAGTTATGTTAAAAAAATGAAACCCTGTCAAAGGGAATTATGAAATTTACAGGGACAACTGTCCCCTGGTGACACACTGAGAAATTACCCAAAACAAACAAAACCCACTTGATAGTGTACAATGAAACACTACTTTTTAGTGTTTCAGCCATTTGTCTTTTGCTCTCTTACTGTACAGTTTAAACATTTTGATAAATCAATGTTCTTCTTCTCTAGAAATATATTTTTATTTCTGTCATCACTGCAGGCGTTGAACTGGGTGTTTGTAGTAGACACCATGAACTTCTCCTTTTGGCCAGAGAAAGAAACTCAACAGTGTGAGGTGACCTATAAAGGGACCACATACACAGGCTACATGACCCTGTGTGCTGCCATCACAAGGGCTTTGGATGAAGGTGAGAGCATGTACAGTATGAGTATTGCCTTTTCACTGGGTTAAATATAACTTATTTTATTTAACACTACATTGATTTAACAAGCACACATCTGACTTTGTTAAAAAATAAATCCCAATATTCTCACATAAAAGCAATCTGGGATATAGAATAAATAAATCCATGCTGTAACATTGTTACATGGCATCTTTTTGACTGATTATCTTTTTTGTAATCTTTGTTTCTGGAGGGAAAAGATGTACATTCAAACCCTCTTTGAAGTCACTTTCTCTTCAGGTATTCTGTGTGCTTTTGTTGTGCACTGCTATTACCAGTTATTGTATACGTGCCCTTTACCTGAACCCGGACTGCTGGGAAGTTTCTTGTAGCTCTGCATGTGCCTCTGCATCATTCACAATTAGTGTTAATGACTCCGGATCTGAATCCATTATGTCTCATATGGAATAGTGTTCTCAATGTGTGGTCGCTGTGGCCTTTATAATTACAAGAGATTCTCTCAGAAAAACCCATGCAGCCTTGCTTCAGAGTGTGAAAGTCAAGGGCTGACAGCATGAAACCAGAACAGTTATGTTTTTATGCTATAACAACACAAATATATGCACTGCCAAATGCAGACTTGTGTTTTTATCCTATAACTTCATAACTGTATAGCTCTTGAAAGTCCTCTTTCTCTCCAGTACCTCCTATCTACACTACATATAAATCCTTTTTGCTGCTTCTCTTCTTCTCACTGCTCAGGTATACCCATCACCGATCCGAAGTACTTCTCTCAGATAAGCGTGGAGGAGCTGGGCCATGTCCTTCGATCAGACAATGAAACGCCCATGCCGATGCTTCAGGAGCGCCACAAGGTTCTATCATCATTATTTTAATGTCTCAAAACCATGGCACTTAGGCTGCATGGGTAAATACATCTGCAGGTTGCTTCAATAATTTACTTTGGTATTAATATATGAATATTCACTATCTGAACAATGTAAATGTGTTTCATATTTTATCCTTCTGTGTTTTAGTTTTGCATCAACCCCATTAGACTAAAATTATGTAGCACAAAACAAAAGCTTTTATTTTCAGTGGAGCAACAAATGCGGTGAGAAAACAGGATGCGTTACATCATCTCTCTAATCAATACACTGGACATTGTAAATTGAATAGAAATCAAAAGTACTGTTATTTATACACGTCTGCGGTTATAATCTTCTATGTCCTATCATATTGGAGCTATATGTAGGTTTGCGTCTTTCTTTGTATGAAATTTCAGCATTAACATTTGTTTACCGATTCCATATTTCTATTACATTCATCATCAGATCGTCTCCCTGCGTATTATTTTACATTAACTAAGGAAACCGATATTTTAGTTCATGTCATTATGTTGTGTATCAGTGTTACATTACTACCTCAACTATTTCCTGTAAGTGGAAACTTAAGATGCAACTCTCATCTCATCACCCTGGTTAAATTTGAACACATCACAAACTGAGTGTTTCTAACAAGGTGTTGACTGAGGGCGGCCGCGTGCTGCTGGAACACGGTGGAAGCTTCCGCAGTTTTATCAGCCAAGCCGCGAACGACGCCCAGAAGATGGTGGAGCTCATTGTGCAGAAGATCCCTTCCTACAGGGATGAAGCCACGTATGAGGTCAGGTTTAAAAAGAGCTGAGCCTCAAATTATGTGGTATTTCTTATGTCAAAATGTGCAGAATAACATGCCAGAAAATGTTTGTTATGCACATGTCTAAAATGTCACTTTTTTCTATTACAGACGAATTCAGATTTTCAGAATTTGTTTTGTTGTAGCTGTCTAGGCTTTTCTCTATTTACAGACAAATATAAATATATGGATTGAACATCTTGGAAGTATACATGATGTGACATAAATGTATGCATTTGAGGAACTTTTAAATTGTGATGTGAGAGTTCCATCTCCTGGCCAAAGATAGTGCTGCAGGATTTCAGTCAGTGAAGGGGACAGTTATGATCTGTGCATTGTTGCCATTCTGTTATCTTGGTTTAGTAAAAAATGATAGTGGCTTAAGGACAAATTAATATATTAGCACAAATAGAACAAACAACATAAGCACATTATTATAATGTTGCCTTTCTCTTTGTTTCAGGGGAAGAAAATCTCATTTTACAAACGAGCCCAGATTCTGGTGGCAGATTTCTGGGGCATCATGGAGGCCAGAGGAGAAGGAGATATTATTAATATGGACTCGCTCACCATGTTCGCAGATTACAGGGTGCCACAGGCTCTTGTATATCTTGGAGCACTTCGATACTCTGACACGCTCACGCAGACACTTAAGAATGGTGAGACCAGAGTGTGTGCATGTTTGTGCGTTTATAAAGAAATGATGCATTTATAAATAGTAAGCAATAATCAGCGTGTCGTTGTCTCCCATTTCCTTTAGGTGAGCTGCTGTGTTCAGGGGACAGAAGAGAGGTCGAGATCCGAGGTTGTTCAATTTGGTGTGTGGAGCTTATCAAAGAGCGTCTTTGGAAGCTGGTGCAGGAAAGAGACGGGCACACCTGCAACATCAACTCCATAATCATCGACTTCTACCTGTGGCCTTACGCCAAACAGCACCACAAAGAGATGGCCCACATTCCAATACACCACACACGCTGTATTTACTACTGACGAGCTAGCTGGCAGCATCACATACAGTAGGCTGCACTTCACAATGTGCTGCCTTGGCACCAGAGCCTTTCCCTGGAATAAAGCCAAGCATTTCTGTTTACCAGATATATGTATAAACAGGCTGCCTCGCTGTACAGCAAACAGGTGTGACGCTTGTTTGGTAGTAGCACTGTTGTCCATTTACATTTCATTAAAATGTTGATGACTTTTTCAACATATCACTGTAACAGAGGGCAAGTGACAATATACTGTGAACATACTGTGCATACAACAGTAGTGATTGGGAGTTTGAACTGACACCTATCACATAGTGGAAATAAAATATTTTAATTATGTGTTGTGTTGAATTGTGTGAATCATATGTTATTATATATATTACAAGAGATTATCTTTTACAGTTTGCCCATACTATAGTTGTACAGTATCAGCAAATAGGACAGGCTTACCCAAAATTAATGCTGGATGGGTCGATATGGAAAATTATATTCAGTATTTTAGTCTAAATACAATGATAAAATACATACATATAGTAAATAATTTAGATTTCTTATCATTTGACTTTTATTTTAAAAGTTTAGAAATTACAGACATTTTGAACAGTATCTCCTTTTTCAGGTGCTCAATAATATTTGGGCAAAGTGGCATAACTAAATATACCCATCATTTTTAATATTTGGATAGAAATCCTTTGCAGCCAATGACTACGTGAAGTCTGGAGCCCAAGGACCTCACCTAATTCTTAGTTTTGTCCCTGGAGATGCTTTGCCAGGCCTTCACTGCAGCCACCTTCAGTTACTGCTTGTTTGTGGGCCTCTCAGTCTTCAGTTTTGTCTTTATTAACTGAACAGCATGCGCTACTGGGTTGAGATCAGATGACTGACTTGGCCATTGAAGAATATTACATTTCTTTGCCTTCAAAAAGTCTTGAGTTGCTTTCGTATTATGTTTATGGTTGATTATCCATCTGAACCACACATGATGTGGTATGCTTTGGATCATGAACTGTTCCTTTTCTCTTCCTGTCATTCTGGTGTATGCTAATCTTGGTTTTATCTGTTTTATAAGAATCTGATTCCAGAACATGGGAGACATTTTTAGACGTCAAAGTCTAATCTGGTTTCCTGCTCTTGAATGTTACTAGTGCTTTGCACCTTGTTGTAAACCCCCTGTATTTACATTCATAAAGGTGTCTCTTGATTGTAGCTTTTGACAATGTTACCTACTTTCTCCACAGTAGTCTTCTATTGTGGTTGTAAAGAGTTTTGTGATCATCCACTCTAGTTGTCTTCTGTGGTCTTGCTTTTCTTTTTAAGAATGTACCAAACAGTTACTCTGGCCAAGCCTAAGGTTTTTGCTGACTCTTTTATAAAATGATGTTGTTTTTTCAGCACAATGATGGCCTCTTTCACTTGCACTGAGATCTTCTTAGATTTCATGCTGGTAGCTCCAGTCAAACAGCTGCCAAATGTCAACTCAATACCTGATATAAACTTCAGACCTTTTATCTGCTTAATTTGTCTTGAAGTAATGAGGGAAATGGAGCAAATCTGGTCAGTTAACTTCTGGTCAGTCAACTACCAAAATACTATTGAACCCCTAAAAATAGAGGTTTCCCTGATTGAAATGGCTGTAATTCCTTAAAAAGTAAATTATATCACTGTCCACATATTTCCAGACCTATCTGTATATCTAATCCATATTCTCAAATGATAATTTTATTATTACACAAAATGTATCCCCCTGTAAAAACCTATAACATATACTCTAGGCCAATTTGTTCTTCACCAACATGTTTTTTTTTTTCCTTTTTAAATAAAAGACTAGAAAGCACAGTCAGAAGATGGCGCTGTTGCATTCAAGGACCACTCGGACTTTCCTCCACGAACACTCTTGAACGCCTCTTGTGCTTTTCTCGAGTGCCGCGGCGGTTTCCCGGGCAACTGCAAAGCGACAACAAACGGCAGATGGGACCAAGTTAACAAAAACAACAACACGAAAAATGACGACGGCGGAATTAAACACGTGAGGCAAATATCAGACGACTGGTTTTTATGAACTTCAAGACAGTAGCTCGCCTTTATTTCAAGTAACGTTGAAGAGTTCAAACTGTTTTCTCATATCTCAACGATGCTGGGACAGAAACGCAACCATCACAAGTAGCCTGCAGTGGCGTTAGCAGCTGTCACTAACTGCCGTCATGAGCGAGGTCTGTGTCCGGGTGGCGGTTCGGATCCGGCCCTTGCTTCCTAAAGAAGTCCTCCACAACCAACAGGTGTGTATACGGGTGGTTCCGGGTTCCGCTCAGGTGATGCTCGGCTCGGACCGACTCTTCTCCTTCGACCACGCGTTTGGACCGACAGCGAGCCAGGATGAGGTGTACGAGTCCTGCGTCCGGTCTCTGGTGGAGTCTCTGGTCGACGGCTACAACGCCACCGTCTTCTGTTATGGACAAACTGGGTCAGGAAAGACTTACACGCTCGGAGGAGGGAACCTGAGTAAGTTGTAATGAGCACAATTATCATCCCAAAAATTGGGATTAGAAAGGTCCAGAAAGGAAATTTAGGTGAACAGAGATGGACTGGTGATTGTGAGCAGCAGGGTTGTGGAGCAGGAAGCAGAATGTGTCAGCAAGTCAAAGTTGTGTTTGCAAATTTGCTAATTTTGGATTTGCATGCTCATGTCTATTTTGAGGTTAAAATGGCCACCTCGAGGTCAGAGCTGTGTGGATAACTTTTGCGTGTGTGTGTGTATCTGTGTGCCAGGAATTTGTATTTGACCTAAAATGTTTGTCCTCCTCCTTCTACAACCTCAGATGAAGATGGAGGAATAATTGACCGTGTGGCCCAGGACATGTTCTTGTTGCTGGAGGAGAAGAGGAGGAGCAGTGACGGCGTGGAGGCCTCAGTGCGGGTCTCATATATAGAGCTGTACAAAGAGGAGCTGCGGGACCTGCTGGAGCTGCACACTATTCACAAAGAGCTGCATATCAGAGAGGATGAGAGGGGAAACACTGGTACTGAAAAAGCAAACGTTTATTTATACATTTTCATTTGATTGTGATGCAGTGAGAGTTGAAAAAGTTAAAGATCCACTCTAGAGAGTTGGTATTGCACTTCAGTAAAGTTGGGGGATACAGTAAAGGTCTATATATGCTGCCTTTAGACCCTTGTATTAGCTTTCAAACGTTCTCACTTTGTTATGGAGTATATCTCTAAAACTGTTAATCCCCGTTAAAGATTTATAGTCTCCAAACTCAAGGGATACCACTACTTATAAGACATCAGTCAACATTGTAGGCTGTACTTGACATATTTAGTAACTTGATCCTAATGTGTAAAACCAGCCGTGCTCTCATCTAGTAAGTGAGAAACATTATTCATCGATGAGGAACTCACTCTAGCAGTGCAGTGAGGTTAGACACTCAGGGTGGGCAATCTGATGATCTTGTGTTGTTATCAGGTGTCTACAATCTTAATAAAAGTTTATGTTGTACACCTCATGTTTGCAAACTTCACATAATGACTTAAAAGATCCTTAGCAATGGATCCATTTAAAATCCATTGAAAAACTGTGAAGAAATATCGTAGTTCATGCTGTACAGGGTGGAAAGTCATATTCCCACAGTTATCACTGTGTGCTTTATGTGTTTTTTTTAGTGGTGGTGGGAGCCAAAGAGGTGGTGATCACTTCAGCAGAGGAGCTACTCAGTGTTCTAGAGACGGGTAATGCCCTGCGCCACACTGGCACCACGGGGATGAATGAGCACTCCAGTCGCTCGCATGCCATCCTTACACTTCAGCTCATCCAATGTTGCCATAACAACTCCTCCTTAAAGTCTGTCCAGTCCTCCAAACTTTGTCTGGTGGACTTGGCCGGCTCAGAGCGTGCTGGAAAAACTGGCAACACAGGTACGCGGCTCAAAGAGTCTGTTCATATCAACACAGGCCTGCTCGCACTGGGCAACGTTATCCGCGCCCTCTCTGACCCTGCTCGAAATCGCCGTGGTAACAACTGTAACAGTGCACACATACCGTATCGTGATGCCAAAATCACACGTCTGCTCCGTGATTCATTGGGAGGAACAGCTCATACACTGATGGTGGCATGTGTAAGCCCCTCTCACCACAGTATCACTGAAACTCTGAGTGTTTTGCAGTTTGCATCCAAGGCTCGTCACATTCGCAACTGTCCCGGAGCAATGTCTACTCATACAGAGCTTAAATCGTGTCCTACAACTTGGGACCCTGGCAAGGCTCGACTAGGTGAGCTGGAATATGAAATACAGACACTTAAAGAGCTGCTGAAAGAGAAGGAGAAAGAGATGGAGATGGAAAGAGAAAAGGCAGGCGGAGGAGCTGGTGAAGGGGACATCTGCAAACAGTCCAATCAGATGAGGGTATCTGAGCCATGCAAGAAGATGAACCAAGAGGAACCATCACAGTACCAGCTCTTGGCACTGGAAGCTGCAGCTCTGCTTGCAGACATCTGTCACGCCTCTCCAAATCATTCTTTCAGGGAGCGACTGCAGGACTGGCAGGAGAGATTGACAGCTGTCAATAACTTACATCACATTAATAACAAGGACTGTTCAAAGAAAAACGGAAACCAACCTGACTATGTTTCTATATTAAAGCTCAAAGAAGAACCCAGCAAATGTCAGGTAAAGATAAAAAGTTTTTAAAAAGAAATGCACCAGCTGTTAAACTCCACATATTTGTTTTTTAAGAATGGAAACAGTATTTTTGTCATGAAAGTGAAAAAAAACATAAAGGATATAAATGACTATGTCCAATTTAGATGTGTCACTGCCATCAGGGTCCTGTTAGTGATAATGGTGGCTTACTGACACACCTAAAGCTGACCCATTGTTAATGTAGCAATGTATTATAACGTAATGTAAGACAAAGGAGGGCTACTGATTAGAAAATGTTCACATATCAAGCTAAAGAAAGAAAAAAAACATAAAGTCTCTCTCTTTTCCTGATGCTGTTAGGAAGCACTCACCATAGAAGAACAACTACTGGAGCAAAAAAATGCAGAACTGAGACAAGTACAAAAAGAAGTAGAGACACTTCTTCAAGAAAACAAAACACACCTCCAGGCCTTACAGGAAGAAAGGGAGCGAGCTCGTCTACAGGTGAGAACAGTTGAACTGTATCAAAAGGACAGGCCATTGCATTTGACATTATGGGATAACCAGCAAATAAAGCCTCAGAAATGTATAATTTAATAACAGCTTTGCCTTTTTTCATTTGTGGTTTGAACTGGTGTCTGTGCTCACATTTGTATGCAAATGTTTTCAGGCTGAACAACTGGTTGACCAGCAGATTCTGATTGATCGTCTTCGCAGTGACCTCATGACCTTTCAGAGTGCAGCCTCAAGGACAACAGTGGAAGCAGGGACTTCTAGGAACTGGGACAAGAGACCCCACAGTGTCCCTCTGTTCAGACACAGCTGTGGACCCAGGCCTCCCAGAAAGGCAGGGAACGGCTGTTTTGTTCTGTGCATGTTCTTTCACCAGTTGCATTTAACCTTTTCTTGTGATTTTGATGGTGGTAAATGGTGCAGTTATGCTACACCCATTCATATGTGCACCCACCCACACTGTTGTTAATAGTTGTGCATATTTCTGTCCATCTATCTGTGTGTTTGTAGATTCACTCCAGTCCCCCAGCCTACTCACTGGAAAGGGTCATTGCAGCTTTTAAGATGCGTGGTCAACTCCTGCTAGCTGAGATTGAGGAAAAGGATGAGGTGTACTGTCCATTCATAAAGCAACAGGTAGAGAGCAACGGCACAGATCAAAAGAAGGAGGATGATGAATATGAAATCACAATGGGATTTAGGTGAGAGTTAGTATAATAAAAGCCTATAATGAGTATTTTTTTCCAAGTCAGTGTTATGCTTTATTACAAATAGTATTTTAGCTAATATCCTGCAACACATTATGATTTTGACCATGTTTCAAATAAATATTGCACACATATTTCAGTTACTTAAATGTTAAATAATGCAAAATTAAATGCAAACTTTTTAACCCTGTGTCTATTGGAAACACCAGTTCACCAGCAGTTCAAAGAATGCTGTGACAGTTTCACACATATTAGTAATCTTTCATTCAGAAAATCTGAAGGTAATAATATATAGTGGTGAGTTAATCTGAAATTATCAACCTAATTACGTATTTTAATGTTACTACAGGCGTTCTTTAAATCGAACATGGACCAGCCGGCAGAAGAAACCAGGTGTAAAAGAGAAAAACATTTCACTAGATCAAACGTCTAATGGAAATCCATTAGTACAACAGCCTGAGAGAACTACAGGTATACTTTAATTATTAGACACACATAGAAATGATCATGTTTTTGAAAGAAAGCTGATTTTTATATAATTCAATTTATAATTAAATTTTCATAATTCAGTAAAATTCAACATTCAATTTTTATTTAATTTTGTTTTACTTGCTCTAAATTGTGCTGTAACAATTCAATTTCCCCATTGGGGATCATTAATCTTATTTTCTAACTTCAAATTGATCAAAAATACAGTGTAGACATTATTAATATTGTAAGTGACTAATGACTGTAGCTTGAAACAGCTGTTTTTTAAGGATCGGTAGAAAACCCT